>SJYC01064322.1:0-13552 GCA_006408675.1 Madoqua kirkii | reverse complement strand
GACTGGGGGCTCCTCTGTGAGCCCGACCCCAGGAGCTGAGATCTGTGCCTCCAAAGGCCAGAGTGAACGAGGCGGAAATGGAGGTGAAGTGTTCCAGGCACAAAGAGGGGACACCCCAGGCACCTGCCTTCACTGGCCCCGCCCCACGGGGGTGGGCTTTCGGGCACACCCCTCCAGTGGCCGTGGCCCGAGGGAGTCGTGGGGAAACGCAGCCTGGGGCCCAGAGTCTGCTGAGCGGCTGCGAAGCTTCTGCTGTTGCTGACGACCCGCCGCGGCGCCCGGGGGACGCGGGGGCTGCGGGCTGACTGCGTGTGCCCCGTCACACTTGGCCCCCGGGAGCCACACGTGATGGGACCAGGCCGCCTCCCCGCCCCTGCACGTCTGACTGCCTCGGCCAGCACGGCCTTTTCAGTTCAGCAGCCCCTTAACTTTCCCTCCCGGGGCACCCGGTCGAGTCCTGGCGAGGACTCTGCCGCACCGAGCTCCCGGTCTCCCCACGAGCCCCGAGGTCTCCCTCCAAGCCCTGTTCCTCCCACCTGGCTGCTGCACTGGACAGCCGCCCCCCATCGGGCCCCTCCCCTCCTGACAGTCAACAGCACGGCTCCACAAGGCGCAGTGTCCCTGACACCCACAGGCAGGACCGGGAACAGGGCCACCCCTGACCCGCACGCTGCCCTTTCCAAGGAGCCCAGGGGGAGAGGGGTGGGCACCACCCAGACCCTGAGCTCTTCTAAACCAGCGGAGCATGTTCCGGTCACATTTCTAACAAAACTCAATCGAGCAGAGCCGAATCTCTGACAGCTTTAAGGTCACAGCTGAAAAAAAAACACCTGGGTGCCTCTTTGCCTGCTCCCCACAAAACCAGAGACGGGGAAACGCCGTCTCGTGGGGGAGAAGCTTGGAACCACCACCCCGCACACACTCTTTAAGGGTGGGCTTGTTTCTTTAGCCTTTTCATTAGGAAGAAGCAGAGAGGGTGGCTGACTGGTGATCAAGGAAGCTGGGGTTGAGGAGGAGCCCCGAGGTCCAAGGTGAGGAGGGAGGCAGGGGGCTGGAGAGCCGGCAGACCCCAGGCGGGGACGATCGATTTGTTAGGTCCCTGCTGCTTGCCGCCATCCTCTGCCCCAGCACCGTCCACCAAGAGAGCCCACAGCCACCAGGAGGGGCGGGGCAACGGCTCA
Organism: Madoqua kirkii; assembly: GCA_006408675.1. Taxonomy (NCBI): domain Eukaryota; kingdom Metazoa; phylum Chordata; class Mammalia; order Artiodactyla; family Bovidae; genus Madoqua; species Madoqua kirkii. Next base: position 12,371 of record SJYC01064322.1, on the reverse strand, counting down.
CCCGCAGAGAAGCTGGCGTCCACGATACAAAGGTTCTTACTGTCAACTGGACCACTTCTTCCAAACTTTTTGGAGGATCCTGTGGGCGTGTGGAGAGAGCCCCGGATCCCGCTCAGCAAGGAGTGACCTGGCCATGGCCCCCACCCTCATCGGGAGGCCAGCGGGCTAAGGCAGGTCCGTGCAGCCGCAGAGCCGCCCAGGGCACCTCAGCGCTCAAGGCCCGAGGACAGCCTGGGAGCTGAGACCCCAGCCCTGGAGGAAGACGGAGCAGAGACTCGGAGCTGGGCAGGCCTACATCTGACCTCTGGTTCGGAACCCAGAGAGTCTGTGGTCCCGTTTCTGTTTGGAAGGAAAGTTATGACCAACCTAGACAGCATATTCGAAACCAGAGACATCACTTTGCCCACAAAGGTCGTCTAGTGAAGGCTACGGTTTTTGCAGTGGTCATGTATGGATGTGAGAGCTGGACTGTGAAGAAGGCTGAGCGCTGAAGAATTGATGCTTTTGAACTGTGGTGTTGGAGAAGACTCTTGAGAGTCTCTTGAACTGCAAGGGGATCCAACCAATCAATCCTAAAGGAGATCAGTCCTGAATATTCGTTGGAAGGACTTGAGTGCTGAAGCTGAAACTCCAATCCTTTGGCCACCTCATGAGAACTGACTCATTGGAAAAGACCCTGATGCTGGGAGGGACTGGGGGCAGGAGGAGGAGGGGATGACAGAGGATGAGATGGCTGGATGGCATGACTGACTTGATGGACGTGAGTTTGAGTGAACTCCAGGAATTGGTGATGGACAGGGAGGCCTGGTGTGCTACAGTCCAAGGGGTCGCAAAGAGTCAGACACAGCTGAGCGACTCAATAACAACACAAAAGTGGGGACAACGAGATGCAGCCTGACGGGCTACCGGGAGGTGGTCTGGCACCCGGACCCGCTGGGGAGCACCCTAACAGCCCTCAGAGGGGCCCCGTGAGCCCGGGAAGAATGAGGAAACCCCGTGCCGCTGAGTGGGGACTCCAGGAAGCAGGGGGTTCCCAACAGTCTCACCCTCGAAGAGGACCAGGTCCACACCCAAGGAGGGAGCAAGCAAGCGTCCTCGGCCCGCCCCTTTAAGTGCCAGGGACCTGCACAAGCGCCTTTACTGACCCCACAGGTTCTGATGGCTCTGGAAGGCCACTCTGGAGCTCCTGCAGCCGAAAGGCTTCACAGGAGGAAGCTGACCACCCAGCTGCTCACTTCCACAGCGGTGCAGCAGGCTGACCTGGGCACAGGGGGCAAAGCTGGGACAGAGCCTGGAGGCTTCCTGGGGGTGGGGCGGTGAGCGCACCCCAGGCGGACAACAGGAAGCCTGTGTGCCTCAGGGTGGGACCAAGGCCCCGGGTGCACACGGAGGCCGCTTTCGGGGGCCAGGTCACGACCCAGCCAAGCCCTGACTCCCGGTCTAAGTGTATCTGAGCTTGATGACCGGCCCTCCCGGGACCCCTCCCGTGTCTCCTCCAGCCCCCCGGCTCCAGTGCCTTCCGAACTCCGGGGTCTAAGAGCAGAGCAGCACGCAGATGGGAAGCTGACCCTGGTGGTTTCGGGGTGAAAGGGCGTCCCGCCACGCCCACCGGCCGGGCCAGGGCACGCGCTGACCCTGCGCGGGACTGTAGCCTCATTTCCTGCCCGGGAACCACGCACGGGGCAGTGACGGAGGGGAAGTCCCCCGGGAGTGTCTGGGACACGCACAGGGCCCCTGGCGCCTCCGGAAGGGGCGTCTGCGAGGACGGGGCTGCTCCCGCATCTCCACCCAGGACCCCAGGGGCAGCCTCCGGCCAAGGGCAGACAGGGTCACCTGGAGGATCACTCTAGCCCTCACTCGGGAGCACGTCCAGGGCGATGCCGGTTTTCCTGGACAAAGGACGGGTTGCCCTGCAGCCCTGCCCGCGCGTCATCCCAGGGAGGTCAGGGTGCAGCACCGATTGGGAGGGCGCAGGGGTCCCCGTGTCCCTGGGGCGGCTGCGCTGCGGCATCTCCAGGAAGCGTCCCACTGACCCTGACGCTTGTCCTGGGTCCAGGCTCGCTGTGTCTGTAAATTCCTGCCTCCACCAGGATCTGCGTGCAGACAGGGTTCTCCCCATCTCGACCCCAGGCTGCACATACCCTAGCCGGCTGGAGGGGGGCGGGCGCTGGCACTCACACGGGGGCGGAGGCTGCCCCCTCCTCGTGCCTGTCTGCGCCCCGAGGCCCCGCTGCTTCGGGCTGATTTGTGAAATGTCTCCATCGGGACAACGAAACAGACTCGGAAACCCCATGGACTAGGGCCCGCCAGGCTCCTCTGTCCAGGGGATTCCCCAGGCAAGAATGCCGGAGCGGGCAGCTGTGCCCCCTCCAGGGGAACTTCCCGACCCAGGGACTGAAGCCGCATCTCCTGCCTTGCAGGCGGGTTCTTTACGGTTTAAATCTCGGGGAAACCCGAGGGGAACCGGCCACCGTGAACACACCTCTGACCTGCCCAGGAGGCGCGCTCAGGGATGGGAGTCACGGGCCAGCACCCAGCTCTGTGCGCTGCACCCTACAGCCTCGGGGCCCAGGGAAGCCCCTGCCCCACCGCCCACCTCGGCCAGAAGGGGCGTCTCTAGGAACCCGTCTCCAGGGTCCTGAAGACTGAACCACTGGAAACCCAAAGGCCGGGGCGGGGCCCCACCTGAGCACAGCGAGCCGCACGCAAGGCACAGGAGGGACAGACGACGCGTTCCCGCCCAGACGCGGGGCCCTCGGGGACGCACACGCCCGCCGCCCAGCCGAGGCCAACGGGGGAGCCGCGCTCGCGCCCTCTGCCTCGCCCCCCAGCATCACCTAGAGCCCCAGGGCCTGAGATTCCCTTCTGAAGCTGCTCAGGTGAGGCGAGGCCAGAGAGTGGCCCCGGGCTCCTGCAGCGACGACACAGACTCTGGGTCAGCACCGCCGGACCCCCGACCCCGGGCAGTGACGGGCTTCACGGGGGGCGGGAGGGGGGTGCGCCCCGGGCCTCAGGAGTCAGCACTGCCCGACCCCCCGACCCCGGGGCAGTGATGGGCTTCACAGAGGGTGCGGGGGCGCCCCAGGCCTCGGGGGTCAGCTTGAAATGTCTCCATCAGGACAACGAAACAGACTCGGAAACCCCATGGACTGGGGCCCGCCAGGCTCCTCTGTCCAGGGGATTGCCCAGGCAAGAATGCCGGAGCGGGCAGCTGTACCCCCTCCAGGGGAACTTCCCGACCCAGGGACTGAAGCCGCATCTCCTGCCTTGCAGGCGGGTTCTTTACGGTTTAAATCTCGGGGAAACCCGAGGGGAACCGGCCACCGTGAACACACCTCTGACCTGCCCAGGAGGCGCGCTCAGGGATGGGAGTCACGGGCCAGCACCCAGCTCTGTGCGCTGCACCCTACAGCCTCGGGGCCCAGGGAAGCCCCTGCCCCACCGCCCACCTCGGCCAGAAGGGGCGTCTCTAGGAACCCGTCTCCAGGGTCCTGAAGACTGAACCACTGGAAACCCAAAGGCCGGGGCGGGGCCCCACCTGAGCACAGCGAGCCGCACGCAAGGCACAGGAGGGACAGACGACGCGTTCCCGCCCAGACGCGGGGCCCTCGGGGACGCACACGCCCGCCGCCCAGCCGAGGCCAACGGGGGAGCCGCGCTCGCGCCCTCTGCCTCGCCCCCCAGCATCACCTAGAGCCCCAGGGCCTGAGATTCCCTTCTGAAGCTGCTCAGGTGAGGCGAGGCCAGAGAGTGGCCCCGGGCTCCCGCAGCGACGACACAGACTCTGGGTCAGCACCGCCGGACCCCCGACCCCGGGCAGTGACGGGCTTCACGGGGGGCGGGGGGGCGGTGCGCCCCGGGCCTCAGGAGTCAGCACTGCCCAACCCCTCGACCCCAGGGCAGTGACGGGCTTCACAGAGGGGAGGGGGCGACCCGGGCCTCAGGGCCACAAGGAGTCTCGTGAATCCTCGTTAACAACCGGGACCTGCGTTCCCCTGCCCAGGAGGACATCTGTTAGCACCGGCTGGGAGAGGTCTCAACAGAGGCCTTGCCCAGGACCCCTAGTCCACCCGAGACTGGAGGGGGCACTGGGTGGGCTCCCTGTCGGGGCCTGGCTACCCCCCACCCCCGCCCCTGTGCCCTTCATTGGAAACCCCACAGGGTCCTGGGCTCTTTTGGGGTGGGGGGCACGTCCCCTCTGGGGAGACGCCCTTGCAGGGGAGTGGACAGCCCTGAGGGGTGGGGAGTGGATCCGGGGAGCTGAGGGTCCTTTCCAAGCCCCGGGGTCCCGAGCGTAGCCGCAGCCAGTGACCTCCCCGTCCCTGGGGTGAGAGCGGGAGCTGAGGGCACGAGCCACACGTGAGCCCACCACAAGGGAGCCACCACATGCTGTACAAACACGTCACGAGCGGGGCCACCCGCTCACCCTCTTCTCTGACCAGGACCCTCGAGTGGTCCGGCTGCAGGCTACATGATCACAACCAGGTGGGGAGGGGCCAGGAGACCAAGACCTGGGAGCCTCGCCTGTGAATGAGCCCATCCTTCCAGGCAGTCCCGCCTGCGCCAGGCACTGAAATCCACTGGAGTCAATTTCAACAAGTCGGGGTGACGCCCTCAGACAGGATAAAACTGGGGAAGGAGCTCGCTGTCTGGCCCGTTGGGAGAACTGAGCAGAGGCGTGTTCTCTGCTTCAGCACTCAGCGAGGGCCTGGCTGCTCCTCGGCTCGGTCCAGCCCCGCTTCAAGTTGCTGACTGTTTCCGCTGGACGCCCACGTCCAGGGTGGGCTCATGGCTGTGGCGCTGTGTCCTCAGGGGCCCCTCACTGGCCGCAGCCCCACCTCACTGGCCCTCCTGCTCCTCTGAGTCCTGAGCCCTGGCTGGGGGGTAGCAGCTGCCCGCCCGGCCCCCGTGTCAGGGAGAGACTGACCAGAGCACAGGCCCCACGTCTCCCACCCTCCCCGGGTCTCAAGTCTCTGAAACCTGGGCCCAGATCGGGTCAGCAGCCCACATCCATGTCTGGCTGCTCCCAGGCCGTGGTCTCCGCCGCTTCCCCAGGGAGCAAAGCCCAGCCCAGCCCACAGCCGGCAGGGAGCTCCACAAGGACCCTCACGGCCAGAAACACGGCCCCGAGGAGCCACGTGGGTCGGAGCCCCGTGCTCAGCCGTGGACAGCGGCCAGGCCTGTCCTCCTCTGAACATCCACCAAGAAACGCAGGCGGGAAGCGATTTGTTTGTTTGGGGGAAGAAACCACACCTGACTTGAGAATCGACCGGCCACAACAATGCCCGCTGCATCCAAACCTCGCCACGAGAGCGGGAGAAGCCCTTCGCCCCGGACCCGAGCTGTGAGCGCAGGCCCACAGTGAGGGAGGCTTGCCGGGGCTCACGGAGCAGGAGGTCCGCTTACCTTGAAAAGTGTCGCGGAGTCTGGGTTGGCGACGACCAGCGGGGAGATGAGAACCATGCCCAAGAAGTCGCCGGGCCTCTCCGCGGCTGTGAGGATGCAGATCGCGCCGCCCTGTGGGAAGAGAGGGCGCGTGCTGGGCGGGGGTGCTGGGCGGGGGTGCTGGGCGGGGGTGCTGGGTGGGGGTGCTGGGCGGGCTCCCTGGGCCCAGAGCCGCTGCCTCGGAGCAGGCGCCTCGAGCACTGGGTGAGCTGGGCCCCGATCACCCTACGTTTCCCCAGGGCTTTCCAAGCGCGAGCGTTTCGGGGGCGTAACAAGGGCCCCGCTGGAGGGCTTTAGGTGCCTTAGGGACACACTTCTGTTTCATTTCAAGCCAAAAGCTGGCAGACCCCCAGCTTGTCCAGCCCGTCAGGCTTAATATGAAATTAAAACGAAAATCAGAGGATAATCAGAGATTGCTACACTTTTTGGTGTTTTTCCAGGTTCAGTTAAAGGTCCCAGGAATCCAGGTTCCAAGCAGAACACTAGTGGACACGGGAGGTGCTGAAGGCAGGTGGCCTTGGCTGTTGACAAGTGGATCTGAACCAGGGGCCGAGATCAAGACGCTCACGAGCGCCAGGCCAGGAAGAGACTGGCAGAGACAGGGCCGGGTGGGGAGGCGGGGAGGGGAAGGCCCCCAGGGTGTAGAATCCAGCAGCTCAAAGTCCTCTGCAGGCAGGCCTGGCCTGGCCTGCGTGCTGCGGTTTGAGGAGCCTCGATTTAAAGATCACAGCTCGATTTAAAGACCACAGACGATTTAAAGTTCACAGATGATTTAAAGATTCTGAGAGGAGTCTGTGTATTTAAAAGGCAAAAGGGCTTAGGAACGGCCTTTAAGCAGTGCTTCCTGGGGATGCCTGTCCTAGTGGGAACCGCCTGACTCTGAAACCGGCAGGAAGCACAAACCGAGGGCCCCACCCGGAAAAGCCGGAGCAGACTAAGCCTTGGGGCCTGACGGGGAGGAGCCGGCGGAGGGGCCGCCTCCAGACCCCACCCTGTTTCCTGAGCAACACCCCCCCCACCCCCGGCTGGGAGCCCCGCGAGCAGCGTGTGCAGAGGGGCCACGCCACCGGGCAGAGGCCAACCGTCTGCATCCCCAGCCGGTGGACGCTGGGGACGCTGGCCGGGGCCCTGCGAGGCCTACGCACCATGGAGTGGCCCAGGAGGAGGACGGGCAGCCCCGGGTGGGCCCTCCGCATGGCGTCCACGTGCTGCAGCGCGTCCCTGATGAAGACCTGGAAGTCGGACACCACCATCCTCTCGCCCTCACTCTGCCCATGGCCGACTGGAAGGGAAACGGGCACAGAGCCGGTCAGCAGAGGCTGGCGCCCCCGCCGAGCCCGGCGGTCTCCTCACGGAACGACCACCACCCTCCAGGGAGGACCCACCGCACCCCTCCCAAGCACGCCCTCCAGTGCGGACATTCTCCACCACCCCAAACCCATGTTACAGATTATGAAATGGAACCACAGAGAGGTTAAGGACCGTGCCCAAGATCACACAGCCAGCAGGTGACGAGCCGGGAGCTAAGTGCTGCACAGCCTGTCCACACAGCCAGGAGGCCTCCCCGGACCCCCAGCTCCTCGCGCCTCAGGGCGTGCATCCAAGCGCCCGCGTGTCACCGGGTGAAGGCCACATCCCGACCCCTCCCTCCCACCTTCGGGGGTCGAGGAGGGGACAGCTGCGCACCAGCCCAGGGGCGCCAGAAAGGCCTCCGCGAGGCAGCAGCGGGACTGGGCCGCGCCGCCTCCCTCCCGGGCGCCACCCTCCACCCGGATCCAGCTGTTCCTTCCCGAGTCCTTTCTGAGGCCCCTCCATGCTCCCCTCTCTAAGGGATGCCAGTCGCCATGGAAACCGTGGGATGTGAGCGTTTGCAGAGGGCAGAAGAGAAGGCAGTCCTCAGCACAGGGACGCGCACAGAACACGCCTGACCCGAGGCGCTGTGACCGAGCCCCCCAAGACGCAAATCGGGGCTCGCAGTGGCTGGAAGTCGGGCCGCCAAGACCCCGACTTGGAAGCCCTCCGTGAGGCCAGCCTGCTCTCTGCTGCCGTCCCCCCGCTGTGCCCGCCCGCCGCTGCCCAGTCCCCCGCCTCTGACGGTGCAGCCCAGAGACCCCTCCTGTCACCTTCTCAGCGGCAGACCCAGCCCTTTAAGCTCGTCTTTACCTTTAACAGAGGTGAAACGTGCCATCGTCCCCAGGCCGCAACACACATCTCCGCACACGTTCCCACTGCCGTGCGACCATCACCGCGTCCCCGCAGAACCTCTCCATCACCCCCAAACTGAGACCGTGGGGGCCTGCTGTGGGCGGCCCCCAACTCACACGCTGACGCCCCACACCCGCAGCATAGGAGGCGGCGGGATTTGCAGCCACGGTCTTTCAAGAGGTGATTAAGTTGCCCCCCACCAACGGCAACCCACTCCAGTATCCTTGCCTGGAAAATCCCATGGCTGAGGAGCCTGGTGGGCTGTAGTTCATGGGGTCGCAGAGTCAGGCCCGACCGAGTGACTGACAGAGCCCCCTCGGCCTGGTGTCCTTCTGAGAAGAGAACAGGACTCGGACATGCCCAGGGACAGTGCTGGAGTGTCCCACGAGTGGGGGCTCGGGGAGGACACGGCCGTCTGCACACCGGCAGAGGCCTTGGGAGGAACCAGCCCGGGAGACAGCTTCATCTTGGATTTCCCGCCTCCAGGACGTTCAGGACGTAAACCCCTATCCTTAACATCACTCAGTCTGCGGTACTTTGCTATCCAAGCCGCCCGACGTACCCGCTGAACCATCATGCCCGGCCCACTCCCGGACCTGAGAATGTGGTTCAGCATCAATGTGGACGGAGTATTACGTTAAAGTCCAAAGTGCTGTCAGCACAATCCTTTTCTCTGTGTGCCTATGTTACTAATCGATATCCGATTAGATTAATTTCAAAAAAGTTTGTTTATAACTATAAATCTTTCCATTTCATCTTCCAGTTTAATTCTCTTCTCCGATTATGTGAACTTGTGCCTGGTACAACAGTTAGAAAAATAAAAAGACCCACTCGGCGACGCCTCATCTGTTTCCTCTTGTTCCCCATGGCTAAACATTTTATTATTTTGTCTTCTCTCAAAAGCATTTCTTTTACAAAAATAAGAAAATATCTATCTATCCATATTTCCCCCTTTTTCCTTTTACATAAAAGGTAGCATGCACAGATCCACCCTATTCTACGCCAGTTTTTTTCCGTTTTAACACAGTCTGGAGATTACTTCGGATGGCACACAGACCAAGCTGTCTTAGGGCTCCTCGTGTGGGTGAACCACGGTCATTCCAGCCACCTCTCGCCAAAACCGTGTGTGTGACATCCGATCCCCGTCCACCAAACCACCGCCCGCACCGCATCACTGGGGATGACTCTCCGCCTCCGTGAACGTGCGCCTCCGGGGTGCACAGCCAGGGGCAGGTCTGCCTGGCCAAAAGGTGTCCGCAGATGCCGTTTCGGCGGGTTGACGCCGTCCACGGGGGCCGTGCTGGGTTGACTCTACCGGCCTCCCAACAAAGCACGTCACTCTGTATTTGGATTCGCGCTCGAAAGACAAGAGAACATGCCAGTCAAACATCTTCTCACGTTTAAGAGTGACTTGTATTTCTTTCCTGTAATCTGAGAATCCCCGTCTTTGCTATTTGTTGTTTTTTTCTTTCAAGGTCTTGCATTTCTTGATATTTAAGGGCTCTGTGTGCATGAGCTGGTCACCTGTCCTTCAACTTGACAGTGTGTTTAGCCGTGGAAGATTTTTGAGAAAATCATCAATCTTTTCTTTTTATGGCTTCTGAATTTTGATTCTCGGTTATAAAGGCCTTCTCTACTGCAGGGGTGTCGAGGAACGCAGCCTTTTTTTCTGAGTGCTTGTCTGGTTGCATTTCTTGGTGGGGGTAACACACACGGCATAAAATTCGCAGCAGCCCTCTGTGAGTGCGTCGCTCGGGGCCGGCAGGCACATTCACAGAGCTGGGCAGCTGACCGCCGTCGTCCCGGACGCGGCTTCACTCTCCACGCGTGCATCCTGATCTGCCACAGCTTGTCGGGGAACCTGGCGTGAGACACGGCTCCCTTGCCTGGGGGTTCTTCCCTTCTTAAAACTGAGGTGACGCTCACACCCCTGGCCGGTGACCCCTGCAGCTGACTTGGGGCGTGTCATCCATTCCCAGGGCCGCCCAAGCGCCTGGGCCGAGTTCCCAATGGCAGGCGCGCCTTCCTGTCTTAGCAGCACTCAGCGGCGCCCGCCGGCCCTGCGCGGAGTGGTGGCGTCACTCGCGGGAGCCCCCTTTCCCACGCGAGCCTGGCCTGGCTCTGGCTTTCTGTGCCGTCCAGCTGCTGGGCCTACTCAAAGGCCAGCCCCGCGGTGAAGCACGGCGGCCCGCGCCCACCCCACCGGTTCTCAGGCCGGGAGGGAGCCCCGACACCCACGCGCAGTCCCCGCCGCACAGCCGTGTTTCCCCGTGCTCCCTACACACCTCACATCTCTGCGTCAGGGCCCCTGATTAGGGCCCCCTGCCCTAGCACTGCCCCTTCCCCATGGACCCAGGGCTCCGCGAGCTGGGGGGACACGGCAGGAGGCCGGGCACGCACGTGCCTGCAAGCCAGGCCGTCCTCAGATCCAGGCTCCCTCGTCGGTCTGCACGCTCCTCCGGCTCCTGTGGAGGCCTGGCCGGGGCAGGCGCCGGCTTCACGCCTGCCGAGGGAACCGCCGCCTGTTTCCACGATGGCCGCCCGTCGCTGTGGCCAGCTCGTCGGATGCGGCTTTTCCGTTCCTGCCGCAGGGCTGTGCGCGCAGCGATCTCCCCCACATCTTCTAGACGAGGAGCCACAGGCCTTGGCCCAGCATGTTTCGCTTTGCTTCCTGATTCTGCTGTGTTCTGTTTTGTTAAATCCGCTGTATTTTGACGCTTTACTATCTGCTGAAGCTGACCCTGGAAGGACTGCTGCTCCCAAGGTTAGTGAATCTCCGGACACGGAAGAGAACCGACTCGTGAGCTGGCCTGTCACACGCAAACCAACCAGTCCAGAGCCCGCCTCTGCAGCCCCTCACTGTCCTGTCACCCAGGCCCACGGACCGGACACCCAGGGGCAGCCCCCAGACCCCTCAGCCCATTGACGGTTCCCAAACAGCCCATCCTCTCCCTGCTCGTCCCACCTCACCGTTCCTTCTCAAAGAAACTGCAACAAAGCCTCCCGTCCGCTCCCCACCACCTCCCTCTGCCCGCGGTCCAGCCCCCGTGCCTCCCTGAGTGGCCCCAAGTGGTCCTACTCCTGGTTCTGGGGATCTCTGAGTACAATAAACTCTGCCACTTGGCGGTCATCTCCGTGTGTCTCCTGATCAAAACCTGATCAGATTTTGACTCCACAAAACTTGATTCCACACCTGATCAAAACCCAGCCCACATCCCCATAAAACACAGTATCCCGTGCCCGATCAGTACTCAAGCCTTTGTGGAATGTTGCAGCAATCCCGTCTCTGTCTCATGCAAAACATTTCTCCCTCCAAGTGATCTGGGGCACCACGTGCTGAAGACTGAGGACCCATCCAGAAAGGCGGGGCTCCCGTTAACCCTGGGACCGGAGGAAACGAGCGTCCGACACCCCTCTTCTCAGGGAACCAGTTCTACTTGGGACTCCTTCTCTTACAGACGGAAGAGCTGGTGAAATGCAGCCTTGAGTAAAAAACCAGTCATGACAAGACCCAGGGTGGACGCAGCGGGCTGTAATCCGCACAGCCCTGTTCCCAGGGTTCATTTCACACGATTCTCACCGCTCTGCGAATTACCTGTGAATTCTGCCCCGTTTTCTGGCTGAGGAAACTGACCTGCAGACACTGGTGGGAGCTCACCCCCCGACGAGTTAGACGGCGGCCACGGACTTGAGTCTCGGGTTCAGACCCCAAATCTCAGCTTCTGCCGTCCTCGGGCGGGGCCGCCTGCTGCAGGGCGGGGAGAGCACGGCGCCTCTGGGTCCTCCCTGCTCCCCCAAATCGACCTCGGACGCCCCTACTGTTACCATCAGGGCAAGATGCGCCTGCGATTGGAAACACCGGCCACTGAACACCAGCCGGCAGGGCAAGAGGGACGCGCTGTCTCCACCGGACGTCAGTGCACGGGCTCCCAGCTTCACCACTCTCCCTCGCGGGGGCCCACCACACACATCTCTGGCGAGGGTCTGCAGCAGGACCCTGACGGCTGACCACACGCCGCACCGGAGGGTCTGCACAAGCTGAATTCTCTCCCCACTGCTCAGCTCTGCTCCTCCAGACGCTCCACGCAGATGGAATGTTCTGTGTGGACCCAGGCCCTGGGAACGTCTGGCCAGAAAGAGGACAGCCTCCCGTGCACCCCAGCAGGGCTGCAGGCCCGCGTTCCTGGCCTGCCCGCAGGAGGCCAGCAGGAGGCAGGCGTGGGCCTTTTGCAGGACATATGGCTCAGCAGCGAGGCAGATGGCCACTGCGGCCCCTCTGGCCTCGAGAACCCCAGGGCTGGACGGGAGGAGCCTCGCGTAGGGGTCACGGCTACACAGACCCAGAGGGGAATGTAGCCACTGGATAGAGGGCCAGCGCAACCCAGCCTGGTGAGCGGCAGGGAGGGCACCCGACTGAGCCCGGGTTGAATCTAAAGGGAGTCAGTAGCCCATCTACGTCACCGGGGGGACACCGGACCGCCACTCTGGAAGACAGCCTGCATCTCACAGGTTTGAAAGTCCGTCCTTTGCAGCCAGGAGGTCACACACCCAGGAGAACGTCCGGGGCGGCAGCAGGAGACAGGCGATGCCGCTCTCCGAAGCCCACTGTGCCTGCTGGGGAGCGGGCGCCCTGCAGCAGGGGTCTCGCTACAGCAGGCGGCGGTGCAGAGCCTCAGGAAGCAGCTGCGTGCTGCTGGCAGGCGGCAGCTCAGAAGCAGACG
>SJYC01064321.1:0-13663 GCA_006408675.1 Madoqua kirkii | reverse complement strand
ATTTATTCCTCACCATGCTACGTACGTAATGCAAGTGAGGTTCACACTGTAAGAATCTGCCCGCAATGCCAGAGACCCGGGTTCCATTCCTGGATCACGAGGATTCCCCTGGAGAAAGGAATGGCTACCCACTCCAGTGTTCTTGCTTGGAGAGTCCCAGGGACAGAGGACTCTGGCGAGATGTGTATAAGAGACAGGGTCAGAGACGCGCCCTCCGTGACGGGTCAGGGACGCGCCCTCCGTGACGGGTCAGGGACGGGCCCTCCGTGACGGGTCAGAGATGCGCCCTCTGTGAAGGGTCAGGGATGGGCCCTCTGGGCCGTGTGGCTCAGTTCCCAGCAGAGGACCGAGCCCAGTCCCGGGGGCACCAGGCCAGTGGCGGCGGTGGGAACCCAGCCAAGGGGGCTGAGCCCTGACGCCGTGGGGGCAGGATGACCACAGAGCGGGTGGCGGCCACAGCCATGCGGCGAGGATGTAAACGCACCAAGGTCAAAATTACGCAAAAACCCACCCCAGTACTCAAAGTTCCACGGGGCAGTGTTGCAAACAAGTTCTGGGGCAACAAGACACCCGGCCCTGCTGGCCAGAACAGCCCTGCGTCCTTGCTCTTCTGGTCACAGAAGCTCCCCGTGGCCCCAGCAGATCACCCGGGGAAAGCCAGGCGGGCGCGGGCCCAGGGACGGCTCGGGACAGGGCGTCCTGGACCAACCCGGCCCCCACAGGTGCCGGCCCCCTGCAGCGCTCGACTCGCCGGGGCCCCTGCAGAGCGGGCGTGCCCTCCTCGGACTGTGGGCAAGGCCACCCACGTCAGTGCGCAGGTCTGGGTGACGCACAAAGTGGACAGCAGATACTAGCCGTGGAGATGACAGAAACAACTATTTCTAACGCAACAGGAGCTTCCCTGGAGGTCCAGTGGCTGGGAGCCCGTGTTCCCGGCGCTGGGAGCCCGTGTTCCCGGCGCGGGAGGCCTAGGACCCGAGTGCGGCAACTAAGACTTGGCACAGCCAAACAAGTGATTTCTAACTAGTTAAAAACATGTTTTAAATAAAAAAGCAACAAAGCAGCCCCGCCCTGGCCAAGCAGCAGTAAACGTCAGGTCCGGCCTCACTTCCGAGATGGCTGAAGGGAAACGGCACCAGCTGCCCTGCGGCGCCCTCCAGGGCATGTACGTCCTTGGAGGAGAAGAGCTCAAGTTCTGAGGGACGCCTTCGCTATCACCACTGATGTCTTTGGTGGCCGACATAGCCACGCATCCCCTCCTGAGGCCCCCCAGGGCCCCGGTCCGTCTGTGCCGCTGTCTCAGCCGGCATGGCCTCCTGGCTCCTCTTGGCCAGCCCGAGTCATCCCAGCCAAGACAAAGCCACCCACTCGGCAATGACTGTGTTCTCCGCCGGCAGGAGAGTTTTGAAGGGACCCCCAGGGGCCTCCCAGAGGGGCAGAAGATCCCGGGGGAGGCGGCCACAAGCGTCCCTGGCCAGGGCAGTCAGGGAGTGTGACCAGACTCCTTGCTCAGTCAACAGCCTCATCTCCCACCCAGGGCGTGTGTGTTAGGACGGAGCCAGGGAGGAAGACGTCCTGCAGCTAACAAGCGTCCTCTCGGGGCCGCTGCAGGAAGAAGGCAGCAGCTGACCATTTCGGCTGGACAAACACGTCCCGCTTGCCTGCTACGGTCCAGTCTTGGCTAGGCTCTGAGGCTTTGGAGGGGGGGGCGTGACATTTCACGTAACACGTGGAGTACATGAATTATTTCCCCCACACTGACATGTAACTTGTAACTGTGATTTTCACCGCATGACACCCTCTCAGGGGTCGAGTCAGAGCTCACATTGCTCTCAATGGCAGGGCACTGAGGTCGTCGACAATCTCTGCTACAATCCTAAAGAACACTGAGATGAACAACCTTTCACAGATACTTATAGAATCATTAGGGTAAACTTGCCAAATCAGGATGTCTGGATTGAAAGATAGGACTACTTCGGGGAGTCCTCATTTATAGCCTCGACAGCGCTCTCTGACTCGAGAATTTCCGTGGTCCCAGCCAAGCACGGAAATGTGGATTTCATCACGTCCTTGTCAGCTCAGGGAGTTACAGCTCTGTCTTATTTCAGGAGGTCTCACAAACCCACGATCTTCCCTACTTTGCTTCCAGGTAAAAACGCTACAGAAAGCTACCGTCTGGGGCTGGAGAACACGCCGTCAAACGTTTTTCTCTCCTTTTTCTAGGGCAGCTCGTTTCTCAGCCTTTGGTAGGGAGCCAGCCACGGAACACGTGCCTGACCCGAACAACAGCGCCTAAGACAGCTGAGGCTGAGCGAGCCTCGAGTCCTGACTGCTGGGAGGGCGTCTGTGAAAGCCCGCGCCGCATCAGGCGCACCCAAGGAGGCGTGACGGAAATCCTCCCATCCCAGGCCCAGCAGGTTTCCCCCAGACCATCCTGTGCCTCCTGCTTCCCGTCGCCCCTCATTGCTCTGCGGGAAGGAGGAAGCCAGTTCCTCCACAGACCCTCCCGACTTCAGGCTGCAGGTGATTGTGCTGTTCAGAATTCAGCATCACAGTTTCAAAGCCCATTTTCATGGGATCTTTCCTGGGGATCAAACTGGGTCTCCTGCATTTGCAGGGAAAGAATCCGCCTGCCAGCACAGGAGACCCAGGTTCAATCCCTGGGTGCAAAAGATCCCCTGGAGAAGGAAATGGCCACCCATGCCAGTGTTCTTGCCTGGAGAATCCCACGGACAGAGGAGCCTGGTGGGCTACCATCTATGAGGGTCGCAAAGAGTCAGACACAACTGAGCGACTAACACTTTCAAAGCCCTTCATTTCTAACAAAGGTCTGGCTTGTTTTCTGTGCTCCTGAGACATCTCACAGCAGAAACCCCACACGCAAGAGTCTTCTGTGCCGAAGGGCAAGGACAGGAGGCCACAGAGGATTTAAAAGCAGAAGAATTGTACCCTTGAGCTAAGAGGCGCCGTGTCCGGTCATCACAGCCGACACACCGCACAGATGCTGGAAACGTCCTTCTTGTTTCAGAGCAGAGAGCACGGGAAAGAACCTGGTGCTGCCCCGCTGGCGGGCGCCCGTCCCTGGCCGGACAGGGAGTAAGCAGCGTGTGATCGGGAGGTTCTGCTTGCGTCTCTCACCCTCTCCAGAAAACGTGCAGAGAAGCTGAGGATGCAGCTTGCTGGCCTGGAACAGTTTGTTCCCTCAACAAGGCCACTTTTCCCTCTTCTGTCTGCAGATGGTCCAGGCTTCCATCACGGACACTGGAGCGACGCGCTTCCATCCCCCAGCGCCCGCCGCACACACGCCCCTGGACGACCGAAGAAAGGGGGTTCCCACAGCATCCACGCACAGACTCGATGGCGTGGAGGACAGTGAGACAGAGATTAATTTCTCCCCTAATTGACAACAGCTTGAAAAAAGGTATAAGGATGCCAGGATTCGGCATATGGGCTATGGAAACACATCTCGCCTCGGAATTTTTTTTTTTTGAGCTGTTACAACAACACGCGTTATAATGTAACCAGCTAAGAGGCAGTTAATGGTGTAGCATTTTAGAAATAATGCATTCTTGGGATTTCATATTTAGAGGGTTTATTTGAAAACATCCTCCTCTCCACTGCATAAATAAGAGGAAACAGCAGGACAGAAAGTGTCACAACTACGGTTCTCAGCAGCGAGTGAGACACCTCCCTTTCACACAGGATGGCTGGACGGGCGGGTCCTCCTGGGATCAGCCACCCCTCCCTGGGGTCACATTCCTCTTCCATCTCACGAGCGGGCGGGGCTCTGGGTGATGCTGGGTGAGCAGAGTCACCCAGAAAGGCCAGACCTTTCCCCCAGATCTTGACGGAGGCTGCACACACACACACACACACACACACACACACACACACACACACACAGGAAGAGCCTGAGGTTCACAAACAGGCAGCAGCTGCCGGCGGGAGCGGCTGGGACAGAAATTCCAGGACACTAGGAGATCTAGAGATAAACGTCCTCACAGAGAAACAGGATGCGCAGCTGATTCCCAGCAGCGCTGGAGGCAACTCCGCCAGGCCAGCAGTCCATGGGCGAGAAACTTTAGCAAAAGCCTTAATGCTAAAAAAAACAAGATTTCATAGAGGGTCCAAGGGACGGGCAAGCACAGGTCAGATCAGGCTGGGTCCCGGCCTGGCCTGGTTCCCGCAGAGACTCCGTGTCTAAACTCCGTGTCCTTAGGAGCGTCTTCACTTTTGCAGACGGCAGATGAGCCGGGCTCCTGTCCCGCCGCGTGTTCTGTGGCCCCTCGACTGGCAGAGCTTCTGGCGGAAGAGCGTGAGCGCTGGCGCCCGGCCTGGGCTTGAATCCGGCTGCGTCCGGCCGTGAGCTTGGACGTGGGCCTGCCTCACAGCCGCGTCCTGATTCTCCCCTCGGTGACAATCACCCCGACTCCAGCGGGCACTGCTGGGCGAGTGAACGAGGAAGCAGGTCCCCGCGGCAGTCTACCTTGGGGTGCGAGCGGGTCCGCCGCGCCTCCTGGGGTCCCCAGGCGCCTCCCTCCAACGGCCCGGGCCACGTCCCTAGGCCCCCGCGCTCCGTCCTCCCCCAGCTCCAGGCTCCACGAAGGCTCCATCGGGATCTCTCCCTGCCCCACCGTGGCGCTCAGCCCTCCTCCGTCCTGGGTGCCCCCAGGAGGCCCCCTGACTTCTCCCTGTGCCTCCGGGGCCCGGGACCAGCGACGGCAAACGATGACGCTCTGCCGGCCGCACCTACAGGGCCGCACCTGGAGACGGGCTGGGGGGCTGGAGCCTCGAGTCCCAGCTGCACCTCAGGGAAGCAGGGACCGCAGGGGGCCAGAGGTCGGGGTCGCTGACGAGGGGCTCCCCCCAGGTCAACCGGCAGGCCCACGGGGACTGGGAGGGGGTCTCGAGTCCAGCCCGAGGGAGAGAGGCCCTCGGGGCTTTGCTGTGGAAAAGGCCTCTGAGACAAGGGGGCCAGCAAGCCCGGCTGGGCCTCGTCTAGGAGTCCAGGCTCCAGCCAGCCCCCGGCCTGCTGGGCGGCCCCGAGCAAGACGCTCACCCTCTCTGGGCCCGGCCCCTTCCCCAGTGCAGCCCAGGACACGGGCCCCAGTCTGCGCCCATCACCTTCCACGCGCCGTGCTCACACTTCACACCTGCAGAAGCAACTCGGGGAAAAGCAGAGGAAAGAGGAAACCAAGGGCCCAGAGCCCGTCCCGGGGGCGGGGCCAGGCCAGGACCCAGGGACGCAGCGGGGACAGCGGCCCACTCTGGGCTCAGTCATCACACACGCACACACACAGACATACAGTCAAATATACAGAGACACACACACAGAAACAGAGACACACAGTCACATATACAGAGGCACACACAGAGAATACCACACATACACTCAGATATACAGAGACACACACACACTCACATATACAGAGACACACAGAATACCACACACACACTCACATATAGACAGACACAACACACACATATACAGAGACACACACACAGAATACCACACACACTCACATATACACAGACACACACACGGAGACAGACACAACACACAGCCACATATACAGAGATACACACACAGAATGCCACACACACACTCAGATATACAGGGACACACACACAGAATACCACACACCTGTACACACAGACACACCCGTACACACACACACAAATACCACACACACACTCATATACACAGACACTCATACACACAGAATACCACACACACACATACACAGACACACACACAGAGACAGACACAGCCACACACATATACACAGACACACAGTCACATATACAGATACACACATACAGAGACACACACAGAATACCACACACACACTCACATATGCAGAGGCACACCCACAGAACACCACACACACACTCACATATGCAGAGACACACCCACAGAACACCACACACATACTCACATATACAGACACACACACACACAGAATACCATTCACACATACATATACATATAATCATATAAACACAGAGACACATACACAATACCACAACACACCTACGTACACACATATACACACAACACCATACACATGCAATACATAGACACACACATAGACACACGCATAAAACCACACACATGTACACACAATCATACACACACACAATCATATACACACAGGCACACGTAATACTACACACAGGCACATGTAATACCACACATATACCACACACACTCAAATACCACATATATATGTAATACCACACACATGTACATACACAACCATCCATACACAATCACACACATAATACCATACACACACACATATACAGTCCTATATACACACGTAATACCACACACACCACACATACTCACATAGCACGCATATATGTAATACCACACACATACCAGAACACACGCAACACCACACAGACGTGACACACACGCAGGCAGCTGAGCGCGCACGGCAGGGTGGGGCACTCTGGGGGTAATCAGATTAAGGTGATTTTTGTTCTTCTGTCCTGCATGTTTCAAAACGTCTACCGTGAACTGGTGTTTTTGTCATACCGAGTGGGGGGGGGTTAAGGCTGTTTTATCGTTTTTTGAAAAATCACACTCGCCCATCAGTACAGTTAATACCACATACATACCAGAACACACGCAACACCACACAGACGTGACACACACGCAGGCAGCTGAGCGCGCACGGCAGGGTGGGGCACTCTGGGGGTAATCAGATTAAGGTGATTTTTGTTCTTCTGTCCTGCATGTTTCAAAACGTCTACCGTGAACTGGTGTTTTTGTCATACCGAGTGGGGGGGGGTTAAGGCTGTTTTATCGTTTTTTGAAAAATCACACTCGCCCATCAGTACAGATACATAAAGCCTGAAAATAAAGCCAGCAGCTCTGCAATCAGCCTGCAATCATATCTGCTCCTGAGAAGCCTGTAATTGGAGCTGGCGATTCGGGCGTGAAAGCGGGGGGCGAGGTGTCGCGGGCTTGGAGACGAGGAGCCGGCGGGGGGTGAGGAGGGAATGACAGTCGGGCTGAGGGCCCTTAATGGAGCCGCGAGGCGCCGAGGCCTGCTCGGGACCATCAGCACAATCCCCTAGGCGCCACCGGGACAGAAAAAGCAATTATCAGAAGCTGCTCCACGAGGCGCTTTTCATTCCATTCTGCCGTCTTCGCCTCTCGGAAACACACCTGTGGGCTTGCCCTGGTCCCTTCTGGGCTGGCCGGGAAGCGGCCCCCACTCCCCCTGGCGGGACCCGACCCTGCTCGGGACTGGATCCCTGCTCACGACTTACTCTGACCGCACGCAGCCCAGGTGACACCTGGCCGGGCCTGCGCCAAGGCTCCAGAGGTCTCACAGCTTCCAGAAACCCTGCTGGCCAGCGACCAGGGGGCGCCTCCCCGGCCGGACGCCTGCTGCCATGTCCATCGAGACGAGCGGCAGGCCCTGAGTCAGCGCGGCAGCTGAGTGGCTGGCTGGCCCGAGTGGGGGGCCCTGGCTCAGTGCACACCTGCCCTCAGACACGGCGGGCCCCTGGCTGGAGGCTCGCTCCCCTGGGGTGCACATCTGGGTGTCCCAGCCCACCCCTGGGGCACAGCAGGCCCCACGCTGGCAGAGCCACAGACGTCACCAGGTCCACAAGCCCTCCAGTTATTCACTGAATTACAGAGCACGTGAACAACGGTGCCAACTCACTGGAAAAGCCTCTGATGCTGGGAGAGATTGCAGGCGGGAGGAGAAGGGGCTGACAGAGGGCGAGACGGCTGGGCGGCATCAGCGACTCGAGGGACGTGAGTTTGAGTGAGCTCCAGGAGACAGTGAAGGACAGGGGGGCCCGGCGTGCTGCGGGCCACGCGGGTGCAGAGTCGGACACGACTCAGCGTCTGAGCTGCAGCAGACGAGGGAGCAAAGCCTCAGCCCCGCCCTCCTGGTCCCGGGTTGGGGGCTTGCCGGAGCTCTCTCCAGTTGCTCACAGGTGTCTACCTCCGGCTAAGTCTGTGCTGGGCTCTTCCTGTCCACAAACAGGACTCCATTTGTTTCCCTTGACAATATGTCCTGGAGGCCTGTCCAAAGCTGGAATTACAGATCTCTCTCCTTCCTTTCCGGGGGCCTGCGTGTGCCCAGGTCTGGACCAGCCACCCCTCCGGGAGGGTGCCAAAGCCGTTCCCGCCTCTCCCCTAAAGCAGGCTTACACACCCATCTCGAGCTTCCGCCTCCCTCCCCTGACAGCCGAAAGCCCGCAGGACTCGGGCCTGCCGGTCAGCTTCACCCTCCTTGCCTTTCTTGTCTTAATCTAAAAAGCACGCACACTGAAGCTGCTATTTTCATCCAAGAGGAAAAAAATCTGCCATTTACTTGTTCTTCTACCCCGGACTGATTTTTCTGAGTCAAAGGCCTTGTATTTAAAAAAAAAAAAAAGATTCCCTACTCTTGCATAACAAAATAAACGTCAGATTCTCACCAGTAGGAAACGAATGGATACAAAAATGGAAGACTCACTATTCACAGAAGTAAGTGCAAAAGGAACCCAGACAGATCAGAACAGGCAAGAAAGACACAGGAAACAGACGCGGGAGTGTGAAGCGGGGGAGCCCCTCCTGAGCGGCAAGCGCAGCCCGGGGAGGTGGACTTGCTTCCACACCCTCCTCCTGCCCCCGGGCCGTCCTGGGGGTCAAGCCCGAGTCCACACGAAGGCCCGAGACCAGGGCTCTCCCAGCTGGAATAGATCCCTGTTTCCAGCCACATTCCCTGGGTTCTCGGGCTGTGTGACCCAACCGGGTCGGCGGCCGGGCTCAGTGCCCGCAGCTCAGTGAAGCGGCGTCAGACGCCGCATGGCCTGGGCCCCACTGGTCTGCTCGGGAGCCTGGGCAGATGCTGTCAGCTCTCTGCCACCGTCCTCCTCGCTGAGGTGCCAACAGCAACAAGGGCAGCGAGTGGGCCAGGGCAGGAAGGTTCCTTCTGCAAACGAGGTGGCCCGGAGCCACCAACAACAGGGCCACGGGCGCAGGCGGCGAGGAGCCCACCCCCCAGACGCGCAGGTCTCACCACGCCCAGCAGGGCCCGAGGATGGGGCGACCTCCGGCGTGGAGGCTGGGGTGGGCAGGCCTGGACCAGTCTGGACCTGCCAGCACCGGTCAGGCCCTGTCTTCCCGGAGGTGGCATTCCCATCACAACCACCCCGCGGCCTCTGGGGTTCTGCCCAGCTGTGCACTTGGCTCCGGCCTCCTGGGTCCGCAGGCCCCGTGCCCCACAGGCCAGAGCTCTGCTTGTGCCCATTCCAGCCGCTGGGGTGGAAGGGGGCACGCTTGCCCCTCCCCCACGCCCCGGCTTCGCCCCACTTCTCTGTGCTTCCTCGTCCTTCCCCCCTAGAACCCCGCCCCACCAGGGACCTCCGACCCCGGGGCCCACGCACAGCGCTACGCAGTTCCTGCTGAGCTCCTGGGATCCCCTTGCAAGGGGAGGCGCCCAGACCAAGGGGGACGAGCTGCCTGTTCATGGTTCACTTTGCTCCAGCACTGTCAACCTTTAGGTGAGCCTTCTTCAGCCTCGTGCTGGGGGGAGCAAAGGCTGCCTAGAAACACGGTGCCTCCACCCCGGGTCTCCGCCCTGCACACGTCACCCGGACTTCCCCCCGTCACCCCCAAACCCTTGGCCACCCCCCAGCAACCTGGCGCGGGAGAGGAGACCGCAGCCTCTGGTCACGGCTGGCTGGGTGCACTCTGCCACCTGAGGGGGTTTGTCCCAGTGCGTTCACCCTGCAGGCCTGGGAGGGGGTTCCTGAGTGGTGCCTGGGAGGGGGTGCTCGGGGGGAGGGCGGTCCTGGGCGGGTCTTGCCCTCATTCCCCAAGTCCTCCTTGGCCTTGGAGGGGACCAACGGGAGAGACTGTGGAAAGGAAGGGGTTTTCTGGGCAGCCTTGTCCGGAGACTTTCACACGTGCGGACCTGCACCTGTGTGCATACGCCGCGCACCGATTAAACCAGAGCATCCCCGACGACTCGCTGTGTGTCCCCAAACTCGGCGGAGCCCGCGGGAGCGCCTGTGCAGGAGGAACGATGTCTGACAGGGTGCGGGGTGTTCACGAGCGTCCCCTGGCACACCCAGCCTCCGGGGCGGGGGCAGTGGGCTGCACCACTCGAGGGCCGTCAGGCCCTGGTCAGACCCCAGCCGCTCTCCCTGCCAACACAGCCCCAGCCGCGCCCGGGGGGCTGCCCCAACACTGCTCAGCCTCAGCGAGAAAAGCAGAAGGTAAAACTCGAATTCAGGCAATTTAACTTCCCTGGCGGGGGCAGTGGGCTGCACCACTCGAGGGCCGTCAGGCCCTGGTCAGACCCCAGCCGCTCTCCCTGCCAACACAGCCCCAGCCGCGCCCGGGGGGCTGCCCCAACACTGCTCAGCCTCAGCGAGAAAAGCAGAAGGTAAAACTCGAATTCAGGCAATTTAACTTCCCATGAGCCATGGTGACCCGGGAGCCAGGGAAAACCCAGAGTCAGCAGCGGCTCTCAGCAGCGGCTCACGTGAGCTGCGCTCTGTCCTCTGCAACAGGGGGATGGCCGTTGAGCAAAACTGGAGGTGGACGTAGGCGAGCGCAGCCCCACGCAGCGCAGGGCGCCGACCTGGCCCCCGGCCCACGTCTCAGCCTCTGCCCGCCCTGCGTCTCAGCCCCCTGCCCACAGGCTCACACAACGGCCAGGCATGGGTCAGAGGGCGCAGGAAGGGCAGGTGCCAACGCGAGAGGGCGGCACGGGGCGGGAACACGGCACATGTCGCCTGGTCAGGGGGCGGCCGCCAGCGCCATGACTCAGGGCAGCTGGGTGCTGGCAGACTGTGCGGCAAGTGTCCCTGTTTCCAGAGCAAGCCCCACCCTGCCAGCCTCCTGTGAGCCCAGACCTCTCCACGGGAGGCAGGGCTGCCCAGCTGCATCGCTGGAACTGCCCTCACTGATACAGCATCATACCCTGCCCACGAACCAGTTAATATTTACCCGATTACTTCTTTACACAGGGACTCACATCTCTCACGACTGTTAATGGAAAACCGGTCCCTTCCCGGAAACAGAGGGGGTGGCACAGGCTGCTATCTGCCTGCCAGCATCCACTCTCTCCCTTCGGGGCAGTGGCCTAACTCCTGGAGAAGGGAAAGGCCACTCCCTGCAGGATTCTGGCCTAGAGAACCTCCATGGACAGAGCCTGGCGGGCCGCAGTCCATGGGGTCACAAAGAGTTGGACACGACCGAGTGACTAACACTTTCACTTTTTTCAACCCCAATTTTATTCAGATCAGCTGTGAACCAGCTAAAGCACTCTATCCACAGCCTCTCTAGCAGCTTTGCAATGGGTGTGGCAACATGACTAAGTTCTGTGGCATGAAAGTCGCTCAGTCATGCCCAACTCTTTGTGACCCCAAGGACTATACAGTCCTTGTAATTCTCCAGGCCAGTCCCCTGGGACTGAACCCAGGTCTCCCGCATAGAAAGTGGGTTCTTTACCAGCTGAGCCACCAGGGAAGCCCCTGACTAAGTTCTAGGCTTTCAGATGTAAGAGGAAATCAACGGATGAAACTAGAGAGAGGGAAGGCAGGCAGCAATTCTAATGTCTGAAATACAAACATGATGTGGTGGCTGGAACTCCAGCTGCCTTTGTGGACCAAGAGGGACACCTGAGGCTGGACGCACGTCTCTCTGGCAGGACAGAAGCAAGCTCATTTCCTGATGACACGCAGAGCCCTCACTCCAGCGTGGACTGCTGATCCGTCGCTGAGAAGCGTCAGCTCTTTGCCACCCCTGGGCTGCAGCCCACCAGGCTTCCCTGTCCCTCACTGCCTCCCAGAGTTTGCTCAGACGCATATCCCTTGAGTCATGATGCCGTCCAACCATCTCACCCTCTCGCCAGTGGTCTAGCCACGTCCTGCTCCTTCAGTGCTGATGCTGAAGCTCCAATACTTTGGCCAGTTGATACGAAGAGCTGACTCCTTGGAAAAGACCCTGATGCTGAGAAAGACGGACGGCAGGAGGAGAAGGGGACGACAGAGGGTGAGACGGCTGGGTGGCATCACCGATCGATGGACCTGAGTTTGAGCAGGCTCCAGGTGACGGTGGAGGACAGCAGAGCCTCGAGAGCTGCAGTCTGCGGGGCTGTGGAGCTGGACACGCTGAGCAACTGAGCGACGGGCAAGAGGCCCGGGGCCCCTGGGCCCGAGGCAGCCCCGCTCCCGTGTCGCCTCCCGCACCCCCTCTCGTGACGCCCAGGCTCCTGCCGCCCTGAGGCCCCCCTGCCCTGGCGGCCGCACCTCCCCTCCTGGTCTCTGCTCAGCGCCACCACCTCGGGGAGGCCAGGTTCCCCAGCCTCACCACCCACCCCAGCCAATTTTCTCTCCCTCCCAGTTACACACTCTGAAGTCACTCATTTCCACGTAGGGTCTGACGGGCGGAGCCAGTGTGAACCCGGATGGCAGTGCTGGGGTGAACCAGCAAACGAACCGATGAACCGAGAGGCAGGGAGGCTCAGGCGTGAGGGGGCGACGCCGAGGTCACACACTGCCCCTCAGTCCCAGCCCTCCCGAGCCGGCCCCGGCGCTGCACACAGAGCCCCGCTCCCTCCGCAGTTGTGACGCTGGAGCAAGGAGAGCGGAGACCGTGCTTAGAGTCTCTTTCCCCGCTCGCTCTCTAAAGGGGGCCTCAACGCTGGGCCGTCTGATGGGGAAGCCAGCAGTTTAACATGACGACGATGAATCACTGCTAAAGGGGAAGCGTCACTCTTGGAAGTGGGCAGACGCACCAGCTGCAAGGGAAACACCCGGGGTCAGGGGTCGCGACGCTGCCATCCCGCCACTGAGACCAGCCCACGTCTGGACAGCGTCCAAACCTGTCCCCACACAGACGTGGGCCAGAGCCTCAGCGTCGCGCCCCGCACACCGCGTGTCCAGTGAGGGCCAGCCGACCCCCTTTAGGCCTCGAGCTCGGGAGGGACGTCCGTCCACCCGGGCCGCTTAGAAGTCTCAGCACAGGCCGCTCCTGCCGGCAGACGTCAGAGCACAGGATGGTGCCGAACGCTCCACCAGACGCTTCAAGCCCGCGCACAAGGAGGGGGCCCGGCCGGCCCCGAGCAGCCTGGGCCTGTGTCCAGTGAGGGCCAGCCGACCCCCTTTAGGCCTCGAGCTCGGGAGGGACGTCCGTCCACCCGGGCCGCTTAGAAGTCTCAGCACAGGCCGCTCCTGCCGGCAGACGTCAGAGCACAGGATGGTGCCGAACGCTCCACCAGACGCTTCAAGCCCGCGCACAAGGAGGGGGCCCGGCCGGCCCCGAGCAGCCTGGGCCCCCGCGCCCTAGGCACCCTGGGCTCCCTGGACCTGGAGATGAAGCGGCACACGTGACTGCTCTCCTTTCTTTTTTTATTTTGGTAGAAGACACAGTTTCCACTGAATAAACTCTCTAGCAATTTTTCTGATCTGGTGACATCTGCACAATAGCCAGGAAAAGAAAGCATCACTATCACGGTGGCGCAACGATCGGCCCCTCTCCAGGACTCCGGGAACTCGGGGAGGGAGGGAGAGCCAGCCCCTCGCCCCACGCTGACCGGCCCTGCCCAGCTGGCTTTCTGGGCTGAAGGAGGGAAGCACGGTGGAGCGGGCCCGTCACAGCCTCCACGCAGAGCAGAGGGGAGAGGAGGGGAGGGGA
>SJYC01064319.1:0-27010 GCA_006408675.1 Madoqua kirkii | reverse complement strand
GGATTGTCTCAGCTCCCCTGGCGTGTGCCGGAAACTCGAAACAGCCGTCACCGCCAGCTGCACCAGGGGCTGCGCTCCCAGAAGGAGCAGAGGAGATGTGTATAAGAGACAGGGCACGCAGCTGGCGCTTAATGAACGGCAGGAATGAAGTTCTCACTTCTGGCAAAGTCCTCTGTGTCCATGAGGCCACCTATAAAAGTCTAAGGTCAAACAAAGCAGTTAAGCAAGACGCTAGCTGAGCACCTTGTGTTCGCAGCCCGCCGGGCATGTGGGGAGACGCGGGCGGCCACCCGGCCCTAAGTCCCAGACTTCCGTCTGAACGAGGAAACCCCAGAGCTCAGCCAAGCAACGAGATTTAACCTAAAATCGAGTCAGCACAGGATCTGCAGAAAGCCGTGTTTCTACGGATCACATCCCAGGAACCAGGCTTGGCGCCATGCTGGTAGGTCTGCTCGCTTTGAGAAGCATCGTCTATCCTTCGGCCAATCTCCCCCGGAGCCTCTGCGGCCGGAAAGGGGACCCGGGGACCCAGCACCGCTGTTTCTGGCCTCCCCTGTCCAGTGGCCTGCTGCTCCGCAAGGGGGCCGGAGGGGGCCTCGCAGCTGGCAGACTGGAGAGGAGGCACCACCCTCTGCTGCCCCCGGACATGCCTATTCCCATTCCATCAGCACACCGCCTGCCCATTTGGCAGATGAGAAAGCTGAGGCTGGGAATGGCTGGGTGTCTGAGGTCCATGGTTAGGATCGCAGTCCAGGTGGCTGGACACCGGTGTGTCTGCCTCAGGTGGGGGGTAGGGGGCAGGTCCCCGGGGGGAGAGGGGTGACAAACGACGGCAGACCCTGGAGATAGGAGGTGACATCTGCCAGGCCCTGGGCCTCTCCCTCCAACTGGCCACATCAGTGCTCTGACACTCTCCCCACAGAGGCCTGCTTACATTTAACAGCTAAGCAGAAAAGAACGAAGCCCCTCTCCACAGGGGTCAACCTGGTGTGAACAGGTCAGCAGCGTGGAGAGCGGAAGGAGGAACCAGAGGCCTGGGCTCCAGCCCCCCTGGGACCCCCAGCCCCGCCTCTCCATGAGAAATACGGGGCTCCGGGCGCTGACCACCAGCAGCTGCTTCCCCAGCCTGCACAGGACCCCCAGCCCCACCTCTCCCACGAAGGGAGCCTTGGCCACCCTCAGCGCCAGACGAGGACGGTCATGCAGCTCACGTCTTGAGTAAAAGTACCTCCATCGGGTACTTGCCAGAGAGATGGCCCGTGAGTCGCTGCAAGAAACGGCTCAATCAGTCAAGCAAGGTGAGTGCCAGCCTCCGCGGTCAAGCTATATTTGGAAGTCAGCGAGAGTCAGGCCTCAGCTTCAAAGGCGGGGTTTGTTTCTTTTCTCTCTTTACTCTTAAAAAAAAACTCTTCCAATTGTTTTGCAACGTTCCACGATCACACACACAAACAAGGCAGGGCGAAGTTACCCGCTCCCACGGATCTGGCCCACGGCAACCGACAAGAGGGCGGCTGATGCCAGGACAAAACCAGATTATCTTGAAATTCCGCTGGAGCCGCCTCGTGTTTGTCTGATACAAACACTGCTTTCAGAACGCCCCCGTGTTGTTCAGCTCTTTGTAACAAATGTTACCGGAGACAAATGTGATAGAAAGCAAGTCATTCCCACCACGGGCCACAATGTGGGCAGCACCGGAGTAAACAGTGGCGGTGTGGCGCCCCGCTGTGAACGCCACCTCTCGGATGGGCTCACAGAGATGACCCGGAACGTCTGCAAAGCCCGAGGAAACATGAGGCCCACGGTGAGCAAGGCCGCGGTCAACACTCTCAGCCAAAAGCATCGGGGCCCTTGCGAGTATCTGGCTGGAAAAGGGCTCTTGGCAACCAGGTCGCCGTCCAAGGGACTCTCGAGAGTCCTCTCCAGCACCGCAGCTCAAAAGGAGAGCCAGCCAGTCCATCCTGAAGGAAACTGGTCCTGAATATTCACTGGAAGGGCTGACGCCGAAGCTGAGACGCCGATACTTTGGCCTCCTGATGCGAAGAGCTGACTCACTGGGAAAGACCCTGATGCTGGGAAAGATTGAAGGCAGGAGGTGAAGGGGATGACAGAGGATGTGATGGTTGGATGGCATCACCGACTAGATGGACATGAGCTTGAGCAAGCTCCGGGAGACGGCGAAAGACGGGGAAGCCTGGTGTGCTGTGGTCCATGGGGTCGCAAAGAGTCAGACTCCACTGAAGCACAGCAAACCCAGCTGCAGTTCCTTATACGCAGAACGGCCGAGGCTCCCCCGTCACCAGGACCCCAGCCCGGCGCTGCCCCCACCCCGTGCAGCTCAGTGTTTCCATACTGGACGGAACACAAGCCAGGTTTCTGCATCTGGGCGACTGATGGATTTCTGCCTTGCAGCAGCGCAGAAATCACCACGTTCTGCCACGGGAACTCTTCCATCTTAACACTTTCAGGCAAGGAAAGATCTCGGCTAGGGGCCGTCCCAGACACGGAGAACACCGCCCGACCAGTGAAGGACAGACAGACAGACGCAGGCACCAGACGCTGCACCGTGATGGCTACTGCGGATCTCATCGCTGGGGAAGAAGTGAAGACTTGGCCTGCGGACGTGCGCGTGCACAGGTGTGCGTGTGATGAGCCCGCACGGCCCTCGAGACCCTGACCGTCCCCCTGGTCTGAAGTGCCCCGGACGCTGACTTGGGTTGCTTTCAGAACGCCCCCGTGTTGTTCAGCTCTTTGTAACAAATGTTACCGGAGACAAATGTGATAGAAAGCAAGTCATTCCCACCACGGGCCACAATGTGGGCAGCACCGGAGTAAACAGTGGCGGTGTGGCGCCCCGCTGTGAACGCCACCTCTCTGATGGGCTCACAGAGATGACCCGGAACGTCTGCAAAGCCCGAGGAAACATGAGGCCCACGGTGAGCAAGGCCGCGGTCAACACTCTCAGCCAAAAGCATCGGGGCCCTTGCGAGTATCTGGCTGGGAAAGGGCTCTTGGCAACCAGGTCGCCGTCCAAGGGACTCTCGAGAGTCCTCTCCAGCACCGCAGCTCAAAAGGAGAGCCAGCCAGTCCATCCTGAAGGAAACTGGTCCTGAATATTCACTGGAAGGGCTGACGCCGAAGCTGAGACGCCGATACTTTGGCCTCCTGATGCGAAGAGCTGACTCACTGGGAAAGACCCTGATGCTGGGAAAGATTGAAGGCAGGAGGTGAAGGGGATGACAGAGGATGTGATGGTTGGATGGCATCACCGACTAGATGGACATGAGCTTGAGCAAGCTCCGGGAGACGGCGAAAGACGGGGAAGCCTGGTGTGCTGTGGTCCATGGGGTCGCAAAGAGTCAGACTCCACTGAAGCACAGCAAACCCAGCTGCAGTTCCTTATACGCAGAACGGCCGAGGCTCCCCCGTCACCAGGACCCCAGCCCGGCGCTGCCCCCACCCCGTGCAGCTCAGTGTTTCCATACTGGACGGAACACAAGCCAGGTTTCTGCATCTGGGCAACTGATGGATTTCTGCCTTGCAGCAGCGCAGAAATCACCACGTTCTGCCACGGGAACTCTTCCATCTTAACACTTTCAGGCAGGGAAAGATCTCGGCTAGGGGCCGTCCCAGACACGGAGAACACCGCCCGACCAGTGAAGGACAGACAGACAGACGCAGGCACCAGACGCTGCACCGTGATGGCTACTGCGGATCTCATCGCTGGGGAAGAAGTGAAGACTTGGCCTGCGGACGTGCGCGTGCACAGGTGTGCGTGTGATGAGCCCGCACGGCCCTCGAGACCCTGACCGTCCCCCTGGTCTGAAGTGCCCCGGACGCGCCTGGAGGCCTCCTCGGGCTGGAACCAGCTTGCCCCAAGTCAGCGTCGTCCGAGGGCCCGCGAGGGGACCCAGGGCCAGTTTTTCACGGAGGGCGCTTAATGGACGTGAGAGAGGGTGATACGGCCCGGGACGAGCTTGCGTACAAACGTACCTCGACTCTGGGGGTTCTCAGCGGAGACTTCCAATCAGCCTGCGTTCAGGCCCAGCCGGAACAGAAACTGTGGGTCAGACACTCTTTTTTTTGCTTACAGAAGTATTTTCCACTTAGAAGCAGGCCGTGGAGAGCGCCTCTCGCCGGCCTCAGGGCGGGAAGCAGAGCGGCGCGCCCAGGGAGGAGCAGGGTGGGGTGCGGCGGACGGGGGCCCGGAGTGGCCGGTACTCACCGTGGTCGTGGGCGAAGACCAGCAGGCCCAGCCCCACCAGCATCTGCGCCAGCTCGTCGTAGCGGCCACAGTGCTCGCCGGCTCCGTGGGACACGAACACCAGCGCCCTGCGGGACGAGAGACGGCCGTTAGGGAGGCTGAGGCACGGAGGCCGCGGCGGGGTCCTGGGCTGCTGGCTGGCAGTGCCACTGAGGGCGCCGCCCGGGTCGGAGGCAAGCGGGGCACGTGGTCAGGGCTGCAGTGAGTGGCCGGGAGACCCCAGCCGAGCCTCTGGGCCCAGGCGAGCCGGCCCTAGAGGGCAGGTGACCCCAGAGAGGAGAGCACCATAGACGGGGGGCCCAGGCCTAAGGCCGCCGTTCCGGCCCTGAAGCCGCAGCTCCCGGCCCGCGCTGGCTGAGCTGTGGGGACGGGGCGGCCTGTCACTTGTGCGCAGATACCCTCCACCCAGGGTCGTGTGCCTTGCTTCATCCCGCACGTGCACGTCCTCCTCACCCCCGCAGCCTCGCTGAGGACACACGGAGTCTCTGCTTCTCTGTGCCTGGCACAGTTCCGGGCTGTGCTGGGCACGCTGCGAACGGGGCTCGAGTGAATGAAGGACGGAGGAAGGTGTGAGGCTCTGAGATAAACGGGGTGGCCTGCACCCAAGGCCTGTGCAGAGGAAGCCACGGGACGTGGAGGAGGCGGGGATGGCAGCTGCCGTCTTGCTGAGTGCTTCCTATGTGCCGTCCCTCCGTTAAGCCCACACACAGGATTCCGGATCCTCTTTGTCACCCTACACTTGACCTTCACAGCCTAGACGGAAAACCAGGGAAGCCGCACGGTGCGCTGGTAAAACGCAGATCAGAGCATCCCCTTCCCCGGCTCTCAGCTCCCAGCGGGCCTCAGGGGCGTAGAGGACGAGCCGTCCTGTCCCTCTGTCTCTCCAGCAACTCCAGCACCTCCCGCACCTCCCGCTCCCACCCATCCTCACCAGGGGCTTCCAGGCTCCTCAGCAGCACCTGCTCAACCGGCCCAGGGCCTTTGGTCCCATCTCCCCAGAGCACTCTCTCCCAGACCTCCCCCGGCTGCTGCTCAGGCTTGGGGCTCACGGCAGACCTCCCGCAGTGGCCTCCCTCCCTTGGGCCTTTCTGACCTGCTCCAGACCCCCACCGCACTTCACAGTTTGCACGGGGCCCCCACCGCACTTCACAGTTTGCACGGGGCCCTCCAGCACACCACAGTTTGCACCGGGCCCGCCAGCACACCACAGTTCGCCCCTGCTTTGCTGTTCACTTGCGGGCTTGGTTCCTGTCTCTCCCCTCCCCTCTGAGGTCAGTGTGAGAGGCCAGGAGCCTTGCCCATCATGTTGCCAGCGGAACCCAGGGCTGCGCCTGCCTAGCGGTACTCTGCAGCAGCCGGCGCGCGTGCATGTGGTTGGTGGGCCAGCTCCGGGGCTCTCTCCGCAGCCTCCATCTGCCAGGACGCGGATGGAATGCTCTGAGCCGCTCACGAAGCAGCAGTGCTGACCGCGTTTGACTGTCCCGGCCCCTCTCCTAAAATACGAGCGGCATCGCCACCCTCCTCACTGCAGCACACGCCATCCAGCCCCCTGCACTTTAGCAGACATCAGTCTGGACCAATTCACCTGCCCCCCGACCCTCAGGGTCTGCAGACGGGATTGTCTCAGCTCCCCTGGCGTGTGCCGGAAACTCGAAACAGCCGTCACCGCCAGCTGCACCAGGGGCTGCGCTCCCAGAAGGAGCAGAGGAAGCACTTTCTGGTCCTTGGGGAGCGCAGCAGTGGCTGGGTTAATTCAGCCCACAGTTAATGCCGGTGGACAAGCCGGGTAACGCGACAGCCAGCCTCTCCCTGCGGTCAGGGCCTGCGGGACACACGAGGCCCTCAGGGGCTCAGTTCACGTCCCCAGGAGTGGCGCTCAGCATCGCTGCCTGGAACGGCCTGCTGAGAGAGCCCACCCGAAGCCGGCAGCGTGGAAGACACTGCTCTTAGGCCGGAGGGACGTCTCATCCAGCGCTCTCCACCCTGGGAGTCACCCGAGCTTTCCACCGAGCCCGGCCGCATCCCACCCCAGACGCACCTCTGGCTAATGGGTGGTTAACGGTCACGGAGGGCCCAGAGGTCCCACCGGGCAGCCGAGGTGGAGAGGTGCCTCCATCAGGAGCAACACCGTTCCCCAGACCCGAGCCACAGAGCCCTCTGCTCTTTCTGCTGCATCACAACGAGGCTGCTGCTGCCCGTGATCACGTCCTCACCCCCTCCCTCCCACGCCAAGGCCCCTTCTCAGTGCTGAGATACACAGACAGTGGCGTGCTCCTAAGCATCTAATAACCGCGGTGGATGGACCCGATTTGTACTGTCTGCCAATTTCCATGGTGTAAATGCTCTCAGCACAGCAGATTTCAAGTTATTTAACGGGACGCCAGGGACAGGGCACAAGGGAGGGAGGCACACAGTCGGCTCCTGAGAGCAGGCCACGCGACCCCCGTTCCTGGCCCTGCTGGGCTGTGCCCTGGGCCTCAGGCTCTTCCAGCTGCCTTGGGGATAGGGTCTTCAGTGCGGGCTGCCATCAGAACAGCTCGCCCACAGTCAGCTCTGTCCTTCCCCCTCGACCGGAAGGTCCCTCCAGGGCAGAAGCTTCGTGGGCCCGTGGGTCTTGTCTCCAAGGATGCGCTCAGCTGAGTTAGACGCCAGCGCACAGCAGCAGCCCGGGAAGGACGAACCGCATGACGCCCCAGCCCCCCGTGCCTGGATCCCTCCACCCGCCGCAGCCCCCAAGCTCAGACCTTCGGCACAGGCCGGGGTCCTCTTCACCCACCTGCCCGTCGGGGCGCCCCCTCCGCGGGCAGCCCCTGCCATCTCCCCGCACCTGCTGTGCCTCTGCTCGCCGATCCATCCGAGGACCACATCTGAGGCCCAGCCGTCCCCCCGCGCTCCCAGCCCCACCCTGTCCCCATACACACACAGCCAGCCGTTCCCGGCCCAAGTGTGTACCCTGTGTCCTCTGGGAAAAGGGCACACTGCCCGCCCCCTGGAACATTCTCCCCTGCCTGCTGCCCGCCTGCAGCCGGGCTGGCCTAGGGTTTCACGAGACACCATTTCGGCTCTGGGAACAGCACCCAGGAGGGCTGGCAAGCAAATACCAGCGAATCTGGGAAGCTGAGGACACAGAGCAAAGATGAGGCCGGGTCAACGCGGCAGAGTCAGCATCGCCAGGCTCAGCACCTGGGCTCGGCACCTGGGCACGGCCGCTGGACACCCCCAGGGCGCGGGCACGGCTGTCCTTCCACTGGGAGCATCCAGAAATGCCAACATGAGGGGCGGGAGAGGGACACTCAGCCCCGCCCTGCCCTCGCAGAGCCGGCGTCCACGGAGGATACAGGCCCAGCAGAGAACGCGCGTTAGGAGAGGCACTGGGAACAGGGTGGGGACCGCGGGGCCGGACTGCAGGGAGCAGACGGGGAGGCGGGCTGAGAAGGAGACTCGCGTGGCGGTGGGGAGGAGAGCAGGCTTGTGCGGGGGGGCCCTGCCCACCCCGGGCCAGGAAGGAGGGGAGCCAGTCCTGAGAGGTGGGGGTGGTCCACGCAGAGGAGGGGCCAGCCCGGCAGTGACCTGGTCTGACCTCCTGAAGCCCCAGCGGCTGCAGTAACAGAGCAGGGAGGCAGGGGACAGGGTCTGCCCAGGAGCCCCAGTGGCCAGGCCCTCAGCAGGCGCCCAGGAGAGCCAGGAGTCCCCTCCTTCCCTGGCCCGCACGCTCCCAGGAGGAGCGGCTGCAGAAAGCCCCGCAGGGCTGTGCACGCGGACAAGGCAGCCAGCGGGCTGCAGGAGGGCCTGGCAGGTCCGTTTCCTGGCGCTTCCTTCTCCGGCTGCAGCCCGCTGGGAGCCGGTTGTTCTGGGAGAAGGTGACTGTTGGAGGGGGAGGCCCGGCTCCAGAGCAGATGGCCGGCCTGGCACGCAGCCCCGGGGAGGTGGGGCAGCTCCCGGAGAAGCATATGCCGCCCTCGACACACACACTCAGAGCCACAAGCCGCCTCTGCGTCCAGGCCTGACGGAGCAGGACTCCCTCCACCCGACAAGCTGATTCTCTTCAGTCTTTGTTTATTTGTGGTCTGAGGGACAGACCTCGCTGGGTCTCAGCTTTCTCACCTGTAAAATGGGGACAGTCCTAAAACCACCGAGCGCAGAAGCGTCACGAGGGAAACAGGGAGACCGGTGTGTCTTGCCTGGCCCTGTCCCGGGAGGCCCTGCTTTTTTGGTGGCACAGGGGGTGGTCCACGTGCAGCCTCTGCCAGGTTCCTGCAGCTCTGTGGGCCTCAGTTTCTCCACCTGTAAAATGGGTCACTGTGCCCCCTCGACAGGATTTGGGAATGAAACGAGAGAACTGATTGCAAACCATCGCGGGCAGCCTGTGGCTCCCACCACCTGCTCTGCTGACCGTCACGCACTGGATGGTGAGCCCCTCCTGGGCCCACACCGCCCAGAGACCCCTGGAAGGGTGGCCTGCCTGCTTCCAAGACACAGACCAGAGCTGGGGGGCAGGGCGTCTACCCCCACGTCACCGGCAGGCCTCTGGCCTCAACCTGCTCCCACCTCCATCTGCACACCCGCGGGGGAGGCACGTGGCCGTTGGGAGAATGAGGGGGCGGATGTGAGACACTCGGCGAGGCCCAGCCGAAGGAGCCAATGCCAGCCCCCACTGCTCACCCTTTCTAGCCACCCCCGCCTCATCACAGGAAATCTGAGCACTCATGTCATCAGGAAAAAGTCAGAAAGACCAAGGATGACATGTTTGGTGGGAAGGACCACCAGGAGCAGCTTGCGGGGCGGGGGTGTCTGCTGACCCAGAAGGCAGCAGCTGTCGTGGACGCCAGCCCCACCGACCCCGGTAGGGGCCTCCAGTGCGAGGGGGTCCTCTGGTGCGGGGGGGATGGGGTCCGCCTGCCTCCTGGGCAGCAGCGCCCGCTTATTTCCAGGGCCGCCCCCTCAGGAAACCAGCTGGTCCCAGCATCGCCTGCACCCACCCCGCTCCTAACTTGCGGAATTGCCCGACTTAAAAAAAAATCCATGCCCTCCCTCCCCGTCTGTCATCAAACCTGAAAGTGGGACGGCGAGGGTGGCTGGGCCCCCCTCCGGTAAGGAGAGTGGAGCGTGCGGGGACCAGCAGGACACAAGCCCAGCGCCTGGCCACCTCCCAGAGCCGGGGACCGGCACGTCCCTCCCTGGCGGGGCTCCCGAGGAACCAACAGTGTGCGACGGGAACCGGAATAGAACAGAGCCAGTGAGGGGTCTAAAAATCTCAGCGGGAGCTCGAAATAGACCTCTCATTTGTAAAACAGACCGATAACTGCCCATCTCCTGGGCCTCGTGAGGCCTGATTGAGAGAATTTATGGAAAATAACCCAGAGGGATGCTGGGGGCAGTGAGCCGTTACATAACAGTCAACGCTGGCAGCTGGACCTCGGCGCGGCCCAGATCCCGGCCCCAGCGCTCACAGAGGCCCGCAGGTGGGCGTGGCCAGCGTGGCCCCAGAGTGGGCAGCCCGCGCTCCTGGGGGTCGCCCGGCTCAAGGTCGTGAGCCTTGCGCTCTGGGCCACGGGGGGTCACGTGGTAAGGACGGCCGAGCAGAGACCCCTGGGCTCCCCCACGCCCCGTGCTCTGCAGCCCTCACCAGGAGCCTGCTCGCGCGGCGTCTACAAGGACAGACCCCTTCCAAGTTCATCCCCACACACAGCCGCCTGGCCCGCCCACCTGGTTCACACCCTGCAGCCCCCCCGGTGACGTCACGGCTCACGTCCACGCCAATCACCCGGCACAGCGGCAGGCAGCCACGTCCGTGCCCATGTCTCCAAGCTGCCCCGGCCAGCAGATGTGGACAGACTCTGATCTGCTGGGCGAGGGCACCTCGTCCTGCTCAAAAAGCTCCTTGGCCGCTGCCCCCTGGACACCCTGTGGCCACTCATCCCACCTGTGGACTCCGAGGCCAGGACCGTCTGCCTGCCTTGCACGGAAATTCTGCAAGCGGCTCCCGTCACTGATGCTTCGTCCCCACGGGAGGGAGGAAGGTCCTCGACCTTTCTCAGGCATCATGCCCAGGGCCACGTGTGGGTCCAAGCCCACGCCTCTCTCTCTGTGGAGACCGAGAACCGTGGATCTGGCTTTAAGGCACTTGAATGAAATCAACCCATTCATTCACCTTGACAGCACAGAACGGCCCACAAACACCTTAAGACTTGATGGGAAGGGACACAAAAAGAGTCGCCAAAAGGTGGCGTGCTTTAAAAGTCGGGTCTCCCCGGGTTCAGACCCCACCTCTGGCATCTGAGGAAGTCACTCCCAGACTAAGGTAGGCAGGGATAAAAGAGGAAGACCCATCTGGCCTCACGGGGGCATCGTGAGAAGTAAGCGACTGTGTTCTCCAAGTGCCTGGCCCGGGGCGTGTGGCTTTCTGTCCCCGGGAAGCCTGCGTCAGGACTGGGCAGATCAAGGCAGCTGAGAGCACGCCAAGCTGCGTGTGCGGGAAGGGCTGCTGCCTCAGCCACGTGGTTATGAGCCCAGGCACCGCCTCGCCTTCGGGTCTGCGTATCTCGGTGCTTACACACGCAAGCAGCCCCCCTGTGCCAGGGACAGACTTGCACCCCCTGGCTCCAGCAGGCTGGCCACAGGCACTCCCACCGCACAAGGAAGGGAGTCAGAGCGGGAGCAGGTTCCGAGCAGGACGACAGCGACCCTGCACCTCAGCTGGGGTCTGCCCCGGCGCCTACGCGTCTCTGCCTGCAACCGTGTGTCCACCGGAAGCGGAAGGCCTGGCCTGGCAGACTCGCACAACGTGGACGGTTTCAAAAGCCCGCTGAGCTAACTCCTCACAAGCCAACAACACTGAGATATCAGAGAAACCTGGGCTGTGTGTGCAGGTTATTACACAAACGCGGAGTGAGGGAAGTACCAGTCGCTCAGTCCCACCCGACTCTCTGCGCCCCGTGGACTGCAGCCCTCCAGGCTCCTCTGTCCATGGGAGTCTCCAGGCGAGAACTCTGGAGTGGGCTGCCGTGCCCTCCTCCAGGGCATCTTCCCACCACAGGGATCGAACCCAGGTCTCTCGCATTGCAGGCAGATTCTTTACCCTCTGAGCCACCAGGGAACCCAAACACAAATATAATGCTACCTAAAAACTTCTAAGATTGGCGTGCTCCGAGAGCCCGCGTGCTGGGCTCTGCGCTGTGCCCCTGGGCTGGAAAGCTCTGGGCCTCAGGGACCCTTCCCTCCTTGTAAGGGCCTGTTTGTACTTTACAGAACACTCTATAGGTAAGTCTTCTGAAATCCTGTTTAAGTTATTAGAAAGTTTCTAAAGTTCTTGCAGCAAAACTATCTCCTAATAAGATGTTTTTTTGAGTCCTAAGAACCATGTCCTTCGTGGGGCTGTCAGAACTCTTGAATTTCTGGCGATTTTCATCTCAGCTCGTCCTTTTTGAAGGTCTGATGTGTCTGGTCTGAGGGACTGAGAGGTGACCTAGGGTCGGCCCAGATCCTACAGTCCTGACGCGGCAGGGGGCACAGAACTGCCCTCGGGGCCACCAGGACTTCTGGGGGGACAGTAACTAAGACCCCTGAATTCACGAAGTGACAAAGCAGGCCGCTAAACCACCATAGGGATGATGCGAAAAGCGCTCAGGCCCACAGCCCACTCACGAGAGTCTGAAAGAGGAATACGGCTCATTCTGGAAAACGGAAAAACACAGGCAGGCATCAGGAAAAACTGAGCCTGCGTGTAATCCCTCCACCCAGGGCTGCCGTCAGGGACACGGTATTTCCTTCCTTGCTTTCCCTCTCCATATACATTCAATTCAGTGTGTTATCACTTGTACTTTAATTATGAACTTATAACTACAGCTTACAACTGTAATTACACTTTATAACTGTAACCACGCCTAATGTTTCATCTGAGGTCCTTCTTCACTGACCTCTTTCCAGGAAGAGTTTCCCACGGTAGGAGCGAGCCAGCACCGCCTACCTCAGAGCTGCTGTGGGTGAGCGGACGGACACCCGAGCTGACCCCCCGCACCAGGAGGCGCCCCAGAAACGGCTCAGGGCCACGCCTGCTGCACGGGGAGCAGACGCCACAAGCCCAGGAGGCTGAGCCTTCCCAGCCCCACACTCCCGGCTCGCACTGCGTCCGCGCTGGGCGGCGGGCTCGAAAGGGCCGGCTCTGAGCCGCTTCCATCCCCAGCTCCACCCCCGCCCCAGGACAAGGTCACCTGCACGTGGAGCATCGAGGCTCAGGCACTCGGGACAGCTGCCCCTTCACCAGCGAGCGTCGAGGAGCCACCGTGCACAGCCTCACAGCCTCCGGGCGTCCAGCAGGTGGGGGCTGTGGACGCAGCAAGGACAGGGCAGCTCCAGTCCGGGCACAGGCCTCCTTGATTCCTGGGCCACCGAAGGGAAGCTGTCACACAGCCCTCGAGACGGCCACACACAGAGGCCCACAGCCCCGGCAGGGAGGCATCACGGGACACCTGGTCTACCCGCCCTGAGCCCCGCGCAGCACAGGCCTCCCTGCGCAGGGATGACGCAAGCCGTCCACGAGGAAACCACAGGCCACAGCGAAGGTGTGTTTCTACACAAACGTGCAAGAGCAGCTCAGCAGCAACCAGCTTCAGCAGAGGGGGCCGGGCCGGCCGGTGCACCACACTCCTGGGTCTCTGCCAGCGTCTGCTGGCTGGCTCCCCGCCGCCCCCCACCCCACGTGGCCATCCCCAGGAAGACTGGGCCCACGGAGCAGGCCGAGGCTCTTCCCCAGCCCATGGCCGTGACATCTGCAGGCAAAGAAAAGCGTCCTCAGCACACAGGACTGCCTCGGCCCACAGTGGGACTGCCCCCCGGCCTCTCGAGCCTCGATCTGGTCTGGCTCAGCACACGGCCATTCTCTGAGCCAGAAGCCCTCTGAGGACAGAGCCAGGGCAGAAAGAGAAAGACTCACACCATCCTTTTCACCGCGACCGTCCTCACCCCTTACGCACGCACCTAGGATCACGTCACGCTGAGTGCCGCTGGTGTCCTGGAACGCGCCAGCTTGCAAAACAAAAGCAACAGTGGCAACAATACAGAAAGGAGGTCCCTGTGCGCTTTAGGGACAGGCTTTAGTTCCCTGGGCTCCAAAATCACTGCAGCCATGAAGTTAAAAGACGCTTGCTCCTTGGGAGAACAGCTACGACCAACGGAGACAGCAGATTAAAAAGCAGAGACATCACTTTGCCAACAAAGGTCTGTCTGGTCA
Source organism: Madoqua kirkii (assembly GCA_006408675.1). Lineage (NCBI taxonomy): Eukaryota > Metazoa > Chordata > Mammalia > Artiodactyla > Bovidae > Madoqua > Madoqua kirkii. Next base: position 13,520 of record SJYC01064319.1, on the reverse strand, counting down.
AGGCTATGGTTTTCCAGTGGTCATGTGTGGATGTGAGCGTTGGACCATAAAGAACGCTGAGCACTGAAGAATGGATGCTTTTGAACTGTGGTGTTGGAGAAGATTCTTGAGAGTCCCTTGGGCTGCAAGGAGATCCAACCAGTGCATCCTAAAGGAGATCAGTCCTGGGTGTTCATTGGAAGGACTGATGCTAAAGCTGAAACTCCAATGCTTTGGCCACCTCATGCGAACAGTTGACTCATCTAAAGACCCTAATGCTGGGGAAGATTGAAGGCAGGAGGAGAAGGGGACGACAGAGGATGAGGTGGTTGGACGGCATCACGGACTCAACGGACGTTGAGTCTGAATAAACTCTGGGAGATGGTGATGGACATGGAGGCCTGGCGTGCCGCAGCCCATGGGGTCAAAGAGTCGGACACGACTGAACGAGAACAGCAGCATGTGCTCAGGAGAGCCACCTGAGAGCCCCCAGCCTCGTCCTCAGCTGACACCAGCCTCAGCATGGGTCATGCCGAGGTCAGTGTGGCCCCTCGCCATGGACCGCCCTGGGTGAGTGGGCAGCCACGGCAGGGTGGGCACACGGACGGGGTGCTGGGCTGCAGCGCATGCCTCCAACCCCGGGGCGCCCTGCCCTCTCTCCCGCGACCACTTGGCTCCTTCCCTTCGTCACTTAACCATGTGCGTGCTGCGTAAACGCCAGTCTGTTCTGAGTACGTCCGAACTCGTATCAAACAGACCCGTCCTCCCAGTCTTTCTGAGTCCTCTGAGTCGTTTCTTTGGCTTTGGAGCTGTGGGGCTTCAACCACGTGGACGCGTGTGGCAGTGTTCACCGACACAGCACAGAGTCCCCTGCGGACAGACGTCTGGACGGGCTCCACCAGGGGATGCGGCAAGTCCTGCCATGGCGATTGTTGTGGGAGGCTCCTGGCGCTCACGGGCCAGGGGGTCCCTGTCTGGTGGCAGAGTCACCGCCCAGCGGGTGAGGACCGTCAGCTCCACCAGGCAGGACCGGTTCACCTTCTCGCCGACGGCGCTCAGCCCTCCTCTGCCCACGTGGCCTTCAGATCGGCCAGCTGAATGGCTGGGAGAGGGAACCTCACTGTGGCCTTTATTCCCATTTTCCTGATCATCAGTAGGGCGGCGGCCTCACCCACCGCGAGCCTTCTGGGCCTTGTTTGTGTGCCACGACCACACCCATCTCCCGTCTGTCCGGGGGCTCCTGCCCCTCCAGTGGTGCCCCGGCCACACCGAGCCCCAGCCAGCATCGGTCACCCTTCCTCCTGGCTCCCCATCTCTGGCGTGGTTGTGACAGGCCCTGGTCACGCTGGGCTAGAAAAACCTGCTTCTTTGTTTTCCAGGCAGTTAGTGACACCTCCCAGCCTCCATCACTCGGAAGCTCGCCCCGCAGACACCAACCGCTCAGTGGGCTGAAGGGTTCATGGGGTTTGCGGGAAATCTGCAGACTCTACCCGGCAGACAGCACTCTGCCTTCGGATGGGGCGTGAGGATGTCCGTGAGAAGGCGGGCAGGGCTCCTTGCCGGCTCTGAGCCTCCAGCCGCGTCGCGGGCAGCCCTGGGTCCACCACTGGGGCCCTGCCGGAAGCTTCTGGACACGGAGCCCCGGGGCCCGCTCCCCGGAAGGCCACGTCGCTCATGTGGCCACGTCGCTCATGTGCGCCCTCGGCGCCGTCTGCTGCCGCCCCCAGCCCCTGCCACCCCAGACCCAAGGATCGCAACAGCCTCTGGACTCCACGCCCTGCCCCCAGCCCCTCCCACTCCAATCTGTGCGGCTTCCCGTCCTGCCGGCGCCAAGAGTCGTCCCCACGATGCTCGGGCAGCTGACTCGCTCTCAGCCCCGTACCTCCGGGGCCCCCTCCCTCCCTGCGAGGCCGGCCCCCTGCCTGTCCTGAGGCTCTGCGCTCAGGCTCCCCCAGAGGGATCCTGCCACGGAGGTCTTGGGAGGGTGTGGGTGGTCAGGGCGGCCGAGACCACGGATGAGCCAGCTGAGCCGGGGAGCAGGGAGGCAGCTCGGGGTCACAGGTAACAAGGCTCAGGACGAGGGGCGGCAGAGCTCCCCCGAGGGTGGGGGGCAGGCAGGCCCAGCTCGGACACCGTCCAACACACAGAACAAACCGTCAGGCTCCAGGGCCCGAAGCGGCTGGAGGGATGCGAGATGCAGCTGGGAGCATCCATCACCCCAAACCGGACCTGTTACCCCAGCGAGCCCTGCCCAGGAGCCCCGTAACGTAAAGATGGCTAAACCAAGCTGGAAAGGGCGGAGGTCACACACGCCAACAGAAGAGGCAGGGTCCCCAGCGCCTCGAACCCGAGTCCTGCCCCTCCCACCGGGGCCCCGGGCCCAGCCCGCTCCTGGCTCCAGCCCCGCCCACAGTGAGCCCACCTACCCTCTCTGCAGTTCCCTGCCTCAGGCCTGTTTTGGGGCCAGTGGGGTAAACGGACGGAGCGGCGTTCAAGAGAAACTGTGGCCCGCCCCGGGCTCGTCCCCGTTTCCCAGCCAGCGGCTCCTCTTCCAGCCACACCACCGGGCTTTGGGCAGCCCCCAGACAGGTTAACAAGCAATCACAGCATAGTGACAGGCAGACAGCACGTCCCTTGCTCGGCCCCAGGCCCACCCCCGCTCCCGGGAGCTCCACCTGCACACATGGCCGCCAGGCAGAGGCCACAGCGCCCGTGTCCCACAGTGAGGATGGCCACGCGACCACGGGCACGGACTCAGCTGCCGCGTGGGGTCTCCACGACACCCGCCGCCCACTGGCCCTTTCTTCCTCCTTCCCACGCCCTGGAGCGCGGACACCAAGGACCTGGCTGTGGTCGCTGGACCAGCCCCGCGGGGTTGGAGGCAACAAGGTGGAGGGGCTGGGCCCCCGCCTGACTGTGTGGACCCCTGGACGGGTGATAGAGACAGACCCAGACATACGTCTCCCGTGAGCACCACGCCGCGGGGTTTCTCGTCCACAGAGCTCAGGCTGGACCATAACGCCCGTGGACCCTCACGGACGAGCCCGTCACCCAGGCAGGCCCAGAGGGTGTGGGTGCAGGCCTGCCTCTGCGGTTCCTTCACCACGCCGCGGGCCAGCTGCTGAAGCCCGTTTCCTTTCCTGGGGAGCGGGGACGATACAGGGCCAGCCGTGAGGCCGACACAGAGTGCGCCCCACAAAGCCGGCGGTGGGGGCCTCCCGCTGCACGGCCCAGCCGGGCCCCGTCGGGCGTCCCTTGCACAGGAAGCAGATGTTTTGTGAGTCCCGTGTGGTTCGCCGCTGTCTTTCCGCCACAGCTGACGTTTCTGCCCTCACGTCCACGCTAAGGCAGGCTCCTGACAAGCAGGGCAGTGAGGCCCGCGGCGCTGAGTCCAGATGCTGCAAGGCTCCCGCGAGTTTCTAAGAGCACCCGCTTTCTTAAGGAAAAGAAAAACACTGCTCATCCTGTCGTATCTGTTTATCTGGCCTTCCCAGGTGGCTCAGTGGTGAAGAATCCGCCTGCTGAAGGCTCAGGTTCCATCCCGGGGTCGGGACGATCCCCTGCAAGAAGGCACGGCAACCCGTTCCAGTATTCTTGCCTGGAGAGTCCCATGGACAGACGAGCCTGTGGGCTACAGTCTATGGGGCTGCAAAGAGTCGGACAGGACTGAGCAGGCACACACCTGTCCATCTATGCACCCACCCTTTACCCGTCTATATGCAGACAGCGACAGACATGGACACAGACGGCAACAGACATGGACACAGACGTCGACAGACATGGACACAGACGGCGACAGACATGGACACAGACGTACTTCTCCTGGGAGGCTGCTCCGGCCCCACCGGCCGCACGGCGCACGCCTGCCGCAGGGCCACCTGCCCCAGCCCAGAGCTCACCCCTCTCTCAGCCACCGGTTCCGTCAGTGACAGAGGCTGACGAGCTCGGGGTCTGGCTCAGGCTCTGAGCACACGCCTGAATTAGACAAAGTCCCTACCCTGGTGGAGCTCAGCGTCCCTGGCCAGGGCCAGAATAATCAATGCGTGAACACTCGCCAGGCCGCGTGAAGCGCTGTGGAGAGGACGGCCAGGGCAGGGGACAAGGGATGCCGTGCCCCTGGCCCCCGCCACCAGCGTGGAATTGCTTCCTAGACACAGGCTGAGGATGGGGTAGGATTCTCCAAAGAAGCCACGGGAATGGGCAGCAGGCATGTGAAAAGATGGCCAGCGCCACGAGCCGTCAGGGAGAGGCACATCAAAAGCACCCCGAGGCGCCGCCTCACGCAGGGCGGCCGCCCGGGAGTCCCCAGACAGCAGACGCTGGCGAGGCCGCGGCAGGAGGGGCCTTTCCGCACGGCTGCCGGGCATGTCAGCCGCTGCAGCCGCCATGGAGAACAGTATGGAGATCCCTGAAAAGGCTAAGAATAAAGCCGCCACAGGATCCGCACCTCCACTTCTGAGAACATATCCAAGGAAATGGAAAGACCACATTCTCGAGACACCCGCCCCGGCCCCCATTCACAGCAGCACTGTCGACGGTCACCACGTTACAGAGCGACCGAAGCGTCCACCCACAGGTGAGCAGATCGAGACGCGGCGGCACACGCGGCGGACGAGGCCTCGGGCACAAGAAGGGAGGCGGTCCTACCACTGGCAACCACACGGATGCCTGAGGGCACTGGGCTGCGTGAACTGAGTCACAGACAGAAAGAGCGATGCGCGGCGCTGCTCGGACGCGGAATCTAAGAAAAGGAGAGCGAAGCGAGAGAAACAAGGCATCAGATTTGCGCTTACCAAGGATGGGGGTGGGAGGAGGCAGACTGGAAGGTCAGGGGGTATTAACCCAAACTCCCGGTTACGAGTCAAGGCCTGGGAGGAGAGGTCCGGCACGGCGACCAGCGCCCACGGCCGGACGCCGCGCAGGAAAGCTGTGAAGAGCGCAGACCCCAGGCGTTCTCATCAGAAGGGGAAAAACGTCCCCCCGCTTTTCTTAACCTGTAGGAGATACGAGCTCCTGTGATACTCATTTCAGAGTCCGTTTCATTAAGCTGCACACCTTATTAAGCTCACGCGGCGCTGCACATCGACGACGGCTCAGCAAGGCTGGGAAGCAGCAGCAGCGGAAGGAGCTTGTCGGGGCACTCGCCCGGTGCTCCAGCGCTTGAGCCGGCCTTGCACTGCAGGGGACGCGGCTTGACCCCTGGCTGGGGACCGAAGGTCCCACACGCAGCGAAGCGGCTAAGCCCGAACGGGTCAGCCAGAGCAAAGACCACCCGACGCAGCCGGAGCCGGGGTGTGGCAGCCGGACAGATGAGTGCTTTCGAGAGAAAGAGTCTGTGGGACGGGGTGTCACTAACTCGGATGCGTGCCTCCTTGCTGCCAATAAAATGCAGAGAAAGAAAGCGAACTCGCTCAGTCGCCCCCGACTCTGCGACCCCGTGGACTGTAGCCTGCCAGGCCCCTCCGTCCATGGGATTTTCCAGGCAAGAGTATTAGAGTGGGTTGCTATTTCCTTCTCCAGGTCATCTTCCCGACCCAGGGACTGAACCCGGGTCTCCCGCATTGCAGGCAGACGCTTTACCGTCTGAGCCCCCAGGGAAGCCCCAAAATGCAAACAGCACCAGATTCGGGCCGCCAGAGGCACTGAGCCGCGCAGCCCTCATGCTCAAAATGCGTCGAGCAGAGTGGCCTGGAGGCCCGGGCCAAGCTTCACCAGGCCCCCAGGATCTGCTGGACGCCAAGAACACACAAGAACTCCAGGGATGAGAGGCGCCTACCGGCCTCCCATAAACCAAGCTGGAAACACACGGAAATGATCACTCCTCCAACGTCAGACAGCTCCTTCCTGAAAAGAATTTCCTACACTTTCGGGGTGGGGCCTCAAGGAGCGGTTTATGTTCCACAGCCAAGCAGTCTGTACCATAAGCAGCCGGGAGAACACGGCCCTTCACTGACGCCAAGAGTGCGAAATCCTCAGTGGTGTCTCCTTGCAGACACCAACGGCCTCACCCTGAGAAGGTCCTCACGCCGAAGGGCTCCTCAGGGGTCTGGCGTCCAGATCAGTGTTTGGACCCGGCCCTCAGGGAAATCGCTAACGGCCTGCCCGCAGAAGCTCGTGGCCTGACGTTCAGGATGGTCCGCTAACAGCGAGCATCACAGCTGTGCCAGGGGCTGTGATGAGGGGAACCAAGGCCAGGGGTTGGGGTGACGGACCAGCTTCTCTCGGGAGAGCTCTGGGCTCCTTCCCAAGCCCAGCCTCCTCCTCTCTGCACAGAGAAGGACCCGCGTGGGCTCTGGGTCCCAGAAGTGGGCCGCCGCCCGCCGGAGGCCCCGGGACAGTGCCCAGGCAGTGCTCCGGCCTCCACCGCCTCCCAGGGCCTCAGCCTGGCCTCAGCCGGGCACACAGCAGCAGGGCGCCGCGGGGCGCAGGGCCGTTGGGGCACAGGGCTGCGGTGTCCCATCCCGCAAAGGACAGAGTGGCGGCGAGCTCTCATCGGGTGGCGGGCACTGGGGAGGACTCGTGAGCGCAGGGGTGTGTGCACTGCAGAGGCCAGACCACCGGGCTCTGGAGGCCAGCCTCCAAGTGGTCCTGGGGGATGAGGAGGCAGAAAGCCCCGGCGTGGGCCTCCCTGGCGGCTCAGCGGTGAGGAATCTGGCTGCCAGTGCGGAGACCCAGGAAGACGCCGCGTGCCAGGGAGCAACGAAGCCGTGCACCCAACCACGGGCCCCCGCTCCGGAGCTGGGGGTCGGCAACAAGAGGAGGCTCCTCACGGAGAAGCCCGCACCACAGCCTCAGAGCGGCCTCTGCACCTGGAGAAAAGCCCGCACAGGCAGACACACGCAAGGTGTTTTCATAACAGAAAGGCCCGTGGCCAGGGAGGCCAGCAAGAGAGCGGCCGAGAGCAGGAGGGCTGGACGGCAGGCGGACGGACGCCACCTCCTCCTCGGGCAGCAGGCTTCCGTCCAGACCAGGCCACGGTCACCTCGGCTCAGAGCCAGGCCGGCAGGGGTGGCTGACGCCCTGTCCACCGCTCACCCGTCCCTCACTGCCCTGCCCGCCTGGCCTCTTGCGGGTGGGCCTTCGCTTCTCACTCGGCTCAGACCTCCGGTCCTGCCCCAGCCACTCTGTCCCTGCGAGGGAGCGAACGGTCCCAGCTCCTCTGTCCCCCCCATTTGCAGGGCTGGGGACTGACCATCTATCCGCATGGCAGTTTCCAGTTCCTCAGGGTCCACGAATGTTACCAAGGACCGTCCAGATGGCGGATCAGTCGTCCAAGCCCCCTACTTCCCCTTCATTTCTCAGTGTCTCACCATGAGCACGCTCTCGCAAAGACAGCACATTTCATTTACAACAAAATTCAACTACCCGAGCTGGGCGAGCAGGAGAGAGCCTGGAGGCTGGAGGAGAGACGGCTGCAGCTGGAGAGATGCTGGGGGAGGTGGGGAGGGTCCACAGGGACGCCTGCCCCAGAGATGACCCCTTCCTGGCTGGAAGGACAGAGAGCAGGGTGACCAGCACACACCCGAGAGGAAGGCCTGCGTGTTCTCCAGGAGGAGCCTCTCCTCAGACCCGAAGGGGCGCCTGGAGTTGCTCGTGGGCGTCGGGGGGACACCTGGAAACTTCCTGCCGGCTCTGCCAGGAGGCCCGGTTCTGACAGTGGTGTGTGACTTTGCACCTGGATGAGCAGCGGCGGGGGGAGAGGGCAGGGGCCTGCAGCCTGACGAGCGCCTCCCAACCTTCCCGTAAGAATGTGCTTGGCCCCATCTTATGTAACAGCCTTTTTTTTTTTTTCCTTTCCTGGAAGGAGAACAGCATGAACTTTCCAAGTCTGCAGATGGCTCCAAGTCCTTCTGGGCGGTGAAATGCCAAGCGGATGGCAAGCAACAATCGGGAATCTATTGGGAATGCAGGAGAGGGGAGGGGAGCACAGAGACGCGCTTGGGGGCAGGCTGGCCGCTCTGCGGGGACAGAGCTCGGGCCTCGGAGCTCTGCTGAGGCCCCGCGAGGCAGCTCCCGCCGGGCGCGCGTCCTCAGAGCCGCCGCTGCAGCTGGACGCGGGTGGAGGGGGTGGACCGGGCGCCGTGGGCTCTCTCCTCTCCTGTGGCTCCACCCAGCCCCCGGCGGAGCCCCTTGCCGAGCCTCAGCCTTCCCATCCGTCGGGGGCGTTTACAAGGCACCTGTGCACACAGCCAGGCGCTGCGGACGGCTCTGTACGAGTTTACAAGAGCTGGGTGCTGGAGAGAGAGCACGGCCTCAGAGCACAGAGACGCAAGTTCAGATCCCGGCTCCGCGTCCATCAGCACGCGACGCTCCGGGGCCAGTTCCCCGTCAGTGAGACAGCAAGCGGGACATCAGCCCCGTGTGATGGCGTGAGACTCGTGGAGGCGAAGCCCAGGAGGAGCCCAGCGAGGTGTCAGACGTGAGCGTGGGCCTTTCCGGAGACGGCGCGAGGCTTGAGGACACGCATTCCGTGTTTCGAGTCGTGTTTCCAGTCTCTTCCCATGACTCTCTTTTTAATATGACAGATCACTGTTTTACGCTGTTTCCCCCTGGTACCAGCATACCCTAAGTAACTCGGAGTCACTGGGTTTGTTTGGTAAACATCATTAAAAACGTCTGCCTAACACCTCTTGTTTTCTTAGGTGTTTGTGTTTTTTTGGTAAGAGCTTTCACGGGGTATAATTCACAGATTACATACTCTGCTCTGTTAAGTGGACCACTCAGTGCTTTTCGCATATTTACAGAGTAATATAACCACCCTCGTGACCCGTTTTAGACCATTTCCATCACCCTGAAAAGAAGCCCCTGCTCTTAGCCGCCACCCTCAGCTGTCCCAACCTCCACCCCAGCTCACAGCCGCGTGAAGACGCCTTCTTTCTCCGAAGATCGGCCTCGGCTGGACACGTCATGAAAACGGGGTCATAGTAGCCCCGTCATCTTTTGTGACTCACTTCTCTCAGCATAACTGTTTCAGGTTCATCAATGTACCAGTATCTCCTTCCTTTTTACGGCCGAATGTTCCACTGTATGGACATGTCACATTTTATTAATCCATTCACCAGTTACGGACGTCTGGTCTGTTTCCGCATCCTGTTTATCCGTTCACCAGTTACAGATGTCTGGCCTGTTCCCGTATTTTGACTATTAGGAATAACACGTCATGAATATTTGTGTACAAGTGTGTGGATTCGTTTTCAATGTTTTAAAACCCTGAAGTGTAACTCATCCACAGTGCTTCAGGTGGGCACCAAAGTGGTTCAGTGATGCCTATTCTTTCTCAGGCTCTTTTCCACGACAAGTGATTAGAAGACCTTGAGTCTAGTTCCCTATGCCACAGCACAGGTCCCTGATTATCTATTTTAAACATACTAGTGTGACCTGTGAGTCCCCAGCTGCTTCCAATACGTTCCTAGGGATGGAGCTGTGGGGTCATAAGGTAACAGCGTTTAGCCTCTGAGTAACTCTCAGCCTGTTTTCCAAAGTGGCTCCACCTCTTTAAATTCCCGCAGCAGGCCACGAGGGTCCCAGTTTCACACCCCACCAGCTCCTCGCCTGTCCTCGCCGCACAGCCATCCGAGCGGCTCGGAGGCGCACCTCACCTTGGCTTCGATCTGTCCTCGTCTCCCCGACGATGCTGAGCGTCTTCGCACAAGCTCATCAGCCATCAGCATACCTTCTCTGGGGAAATGCTATTCAAGTCCCTTGCCCATTTTTCCAGGGAGGCTATCTTTCTATCACTGAATTACAAGCATTCTTTTCATGTCTCATATACAATTCCCGCATCACAGAGATGTTTTGTAAGCATTTTCCCCATTCTGTGAACTGTTTTTTCGTTTTCTTCAAAGTGTACTTTAAAGCACAAACGTTTTTCCTTCTGATGAAGCCCACTATGTCATTTTTTTTCTTCTGTTGCTGGTCCTTTCGGGGTCGTATGTAAGAAACCATGGCCAAATCCAAGGTCGTGAAATCTTACTCCTGTGGTTTCTTCTAAGAGCTTTACATTTGCATTTAGGCCCTTTAGTGCACTTTTGTACATGGTGTGAGGAAGAGGTCCAACTTCAGCCTCTTGTACGTAGGCATCCATCTGTTCCAGGGCCTCCCGTGGGGCGCCAGTGGTAAAGGAGGCGTAGGAGACCCGGGCTCGACCCCTGGGTCGGGAAGATCCCCTGGAGGAGGGCATGGCGACCCACTGCAGTGTTCTTGCCTGGAGAATCCCGTGGGCAGAGGAGCCTGGCGGGCTGCAGTCCGCGGGGCTGCAGAGAGCTGGACACGGCTGCGGCAGCTGAGCGGGCACTCACGCACCCAACTGTTCCCACGCCGTTGGCTGAGAAGACGCTCATTCTAACAGTCTTTTAATAACAGACCAGTAGCTGCAAATAGCACTGGGAAAAGGGAATATTCAACCTGACCGAAACCAACCGTGAGTGGTAGGCACCCCAGGGACAAAAGTTAGGAAGGAAGGCGGAGGGATGGCTGCGGAGCAGGCACCTGCTGGGTCTGCAGGGCACGGGCGGCCTTTACCCGGCACCGCCCACTCTCACGTCTGAACCTGCCTCAGGCCAGTCGGCCAGGGCGGCTTGCAGACAGCAAGTGGTCTTAGGACACAAGACACCAAGGCAAGCGCCCAGCCCACAGCGACTTCAGACGAGCCGGGGCGTCTGCCACGAAACCACAGAGACGCGCGGGCGTGAAAATCAGGACGCGCGTCCCGTGGAGACGCGCGGGCGTGAAAATCAGGACGCGCGTCCTGTGGAGCATCCACCCCGTCGGCGGGGAGACAGCAGAGAGGTCGCCGAGCCGCTCTCACCAGACGCCAACCCGCAGGCTCCCCGGGCCCGGGGCAAAGGCGTGTTCTGCTGTTCAAGCCAGCGGGGCTGTGGCGCTTTGCGGCAGACTAACGCGACGGCCATTCAGATTCCAGCTCCCGGGCCGGCCCTTCCAAACGGCATCTCCCGCCGTGCACTGCAGACGTCAGGCCGAAAAAGACTTCCTGTTGTTTCCAGAACACGCCTCCATGCCCCTGTGGAACTGGCTCCTCCAGTCCCCTCAACACCTCTCAGCTCCCGGGCCGGCCCTTCCAAACGGCATCTCCCGCCGTGCACTGCAGACGTCAGGCCGAAAAAGACTTCCTGTTGTTTCCAGAACACGCCTCCATGCCCCTGTGGAACTGGCTCCTCCAGTCCCCTCAACACCTCCAAGGGCCGGTTTAAAGTCACCTAAACCTTTCCCTGAACCGCGCCCTCCCCACCTCCTCAGAATGCATGACCCTCACAAGCAAACTGCCATGGCGCTTGGCGCTGTCTCCCTGACACGTGAGGGGAGCGGTCTTCCAAGGCAGAGGGGCTGCTGAACCCCCTCGGGGTCTCCAAACCAGAATGAGGCCCGGCAGGCACAAGAAGCTCAGAAAGAGCTCACGCGATCGGGGCTCTGCGGCCAAGTGGACCCCGAGTCTTCGGGCTGCTCGGAGGACCCCCATCGATTTCTGCCCCGGTGCTGATTTATACCTGCAGCTCAGTCAACACCTGCTGCATCGCCCCCGTGTTAGGAGGGAGCTGACCCCACCTGATCCTGGCACCCGTGCTGACCTCCGCACGATCACAGAAAACACTCTCTGCTGTCCCTGCAGGCCCCACTCATGGGTGTGTTCAAATTTTACTTCAAAGTTAACATGGTTAAATCCCAGCCACCTAGTAGTCCAGGGGATTGGCTGCCTATAGGGAATATTCTCTTCTTAGCTGCTGCTAACCCCCTTCACTGCTGCTTCTGAATTGCAGGTGCCCTGATTCCTGCACAGAGTAAGCCCCTCTGGTCTACACTCGGTGGAAATGCTGTTCCTTTCCTAGAAAACCGTGCCGGCAGGGACTTTCGAGAATCATCCCGCCAAACTGTCTTATCCTATAAACACAGGAAGTTCACTCATTCATTCAACAGACATGTTGGGATCTCTTGGTTGTGCTAGATATGGAACTCTACCGGGGCGAGGGCCGAGGAAGCCACGATGATATGAAGCTTGAGCTCTGCCCGGGAGAAGCTCGCAGGTTGAGTCGCCAGCGTGAGACTCAAACTGGCCCAGAGTTAAACGAAATCGCACTCTGGGAACCGCTGGAAAGTCTGCCTGATGGCATCTTATCTAGAGCCACTCGGAGGCAGAAACAAAATCCAACCCTGGCGTCCCAGCTCTCAGCACAAAAGTCCCTTCCCAGTGACGGAGCCAAAAATAGCCACCAAACATCCTCCCACAGCCTCGCTCCGTGGACGGGCCTCCAGCGCCTCTGGGCTGACTCACTCTGCCCGCGGAACACTTGCAAACTTGACCCAAGCAGAGACTTGGAAAGCACGTCGTGGCTCTCTCGTTGCCCTTGAAACATTGCCACCCTGATGCCCCAGGGGACGTAGGGAAGAACAGACCAACGGCCTGCCCGGGCAGACACTCGAGGCCAGCAGGCCCCGGCCGGCTGCCTGCCCTGCGGGGGGAGCAGCTGACCAGAGGCCCAGAGACGCCCACGGGGCCCAGCACGGCTGCCAACCAGAGGCCCCGCCACGCTGTCCCTGCAGACGCGCCAGGGGCCGGGGTGGACCTCGCAGCACAAGCCCAGCCCAAGCGCCAGCACCTCCACACCCCCGAGCATGCCGTCGGGCCCGGGGAGAAAACGGGCGCCAAGCGCTGAGGCCGCCGCAGATGGGGCTGAGAACCGGGGGGTTTGGGCGCGCTGACCCCCGGGCCCCTCCCTAAGGGTCCCGATCCCCCAGCGGGTCAAGGGTCACACCTCCAACACGGGCACAGAGGTTTTCACGTGACATTAATCGAAGCATCGAGTTTGCTAACTGCGTGTTGTCTCAGAAAGAACGGCACCACCAGCAGCTCCCCCATGACTTTGTCAAGCAAGCACCCGCGGAATGGACGCTTTGGCGGTGTCTGAAATCTCACAGAAACAGCTCTAGCTGCTGAGTAACCGGCCCGGGGACTGGGGAAAGCACAGAGCCCGCGCCACGGGAGGGAGGTCAAGACGGACGTAGGAAGGTGCCTGTGACTGACGCTGGCGGGCAGGGTGGGTGACAGACGAGCCCACTGGGTGGGCGGTGGGGGAGCCCAAGACGACCCACACACTCACATCTCGTAACTGGTCCCAGGCACTGACCCCTCGGACGCCCGGCCTCTGATGCTACGACCACCCAGGGGAAAGGGGCCCCTGTTTAACCCCGAGAAGACTGGCTCTGGGGTCCAGGGACAGCCTCCAGCCCCACCCCAACCATGTGACTCAGGCTGGTTCTGGGTCAAGGCCCGCCACTGTCCAGGGCACCATCCTGCCGTCCGGCCGCAAAACACCAGTCTCCCCCGAGGGATGTCTCGGCGCGACGGCCTGAAAGCATGAACACAGCGAAGCGCCTGCTTCCCAAGCAGGGCCCTCGTCTCTACTCCAGCCGCGCGGATGGCCCGGGGCAAACCACCCTGCTGAGACCAGGCCAGCCTGACCCGAGCCCCCGGCCCCCGGCTCCGGGTGCTCCCCTCCCTCCGTCTCCCCTGCTCCCCGTCTCCCCTC
>SJYC01064318.1:0-21539 GCA_006408675.1 Madoqua kirkii | reverse complement strand
AAAAATTCCAAAGTTCCCAGTCTCGATAAGGCAGCCAGTCCCCAGGGGCATAAGAAGATCTGGGGTTTCAGAACAGATCGTATTTTAAGCTCCTGCCGGCAAAGAGTTAGCAAGAAAAATGATCCTGTAGGCTTCCCAAGTGGCCCAGTGGTTAAGAATCCTCCTGCCAATGCAGGAGATGCGGGTTTGATCCCTGGGTAGGGAAGACCCCCTGGAGGAGGAAATGGCAACCCACTCCAGGGTTCTCGCCTGAAGAATCCCATGAACGGAGGAGGCTACCGTCCACGGGGCCACTGCTGAGCACCAGCACAGTGAAAGGCCCTCGCACCCCTTTCCGTAAGGAGTGACCTTCATCCTCACAGAAACACGCAAGAGATGATCAGGAAGACAGTCCTCGGACGGACGTCTTATGCTCACTGCAGCCAGAGGAATGTGGGGAAAATGCAGCCGGACCAGCTTCTGAGGGCTCACAGGCACAGCACCGCCTCCCGGCTGACTGGAAGCTAAACCTGAGATCACATCTGAGAGGCCCGCCCAGGGGCCAGAGCAGGCCCGAGACCCACTTCACGGGAGCCCATTCTGCTGCATCCTGCGGCCGGCCGGCATCCGCCGTCACCGAAAAGCTCTGCCTCCAGACAAGCACAAACCTGCCCTGGCGTGACCAAGAAGCCGGCTTTCAGCCTCGGACTCGTGATGACTAAGACCCCTCTATCAGGCACCGACTATAAGGCAGGGGCTTCGGAGGTCCCTAGGGCCTCCCTGGGAAACATTTTTAAAAAGGAGCAGAGAGAAGGGACATTTGCTGGTATTTTCCCCGAGGATAGGAGCACAGAAGACTCTGAGCTCCAGGGTAAGACCCTGGAGGATGCTCCCTGGAGGGGCAGGCTGAGCCCAGCGGGCGCTCCGCTCCGGAAGCAGCAGGCCTGTTGCCCACGGGCAGGAGGGCAGGGCGGTCAGTCTGAAGATGTGTATAAGAGACAGGGGGCCGCACTCACCCTCCGACGCCATCTCCCCCCGCACGTGGCGCAGCTGGCACTGAGCCTTGGGGGCCCGGGCTGCCCCCACCCTGAGGGGCTGGGGATCGGGTGGCCCACCGTGCTTTCCGAGTCGGGGGGACGTTCAGGTCCCATGGCACTCCGAGGTCCACAGAGCCCACCCCCTAAAGCCTCCACCAACCCCGGGAAGCCCCGACGGCTGGGGAGAGCTGCCGCCTCTGAGGGTCCCTCGTCCTCAGCCCCGCCAGCCACACACTGAGACACCTGGGCCCCCGGGAGGAGACACAGTTCTGAGCTCCCACCGAGGGCGGCCCCGATCTCAGGGCCAGGGACACGCGTGTGCGCCGGGGGCCCGAGAGCAGGGCTGAGAAGCACTCCCACAGCGCGGAGACCCAGGCCCTCCTCCGGTCAGGCCCCCGAGACCTGCTCTCCGGGGGCCGTGCCCACAACGCCCGAGCTGAGAGCCCTGGAGCACGCAGGGGGTCCCTTCTCTGTGTCCATCCTGCCCGCGGAGCCTTCTGAGGACTCTGCTCAAGGAAAGGAAGACCCAGTTCCCCTTCCCCCTGACGTCCGCTGAGGATGCAGCTCCCGAACCCGCTCTCTTTGTTGCTGCCCTCCTCTTTCCCTGGGCTGACTGTGCCCACAACGCCCGAGCTGAGAGCCCTGGAGCACGCAGGGGGTCCCTTCTCTGTGTCCATCCTGCCCGCGGAGCCTTCTGAGGACTCTGCTCAAGGAAAGGAAGACCCAGTTCCCCTTCCCCCTGACGTCCGCTGAGGATGCAGCTCCCGAACCCGCTCTCTTTGTTGCTGCCCTCCTCTTTCCCTGGGCTGACAGGGCGGCGGCTCCACGGTAAGAGCTCCTCTGAACCTTTTTGCAGAAGGTAAGGCAGCCAGCCAGTCCACCCTAAAGGAAATCAGTCCTGAATATTCACTGGAAGGACTGATGCTGAAGCTGAAACTCCAACCCTTTGGCCACCTGATGGGAAGAACTGACTCACTGGCAAAGACCCTGATGCTGGGAAAGACTGAGGGCAGGAGAAGGAGACGACAGAGGATGAGATAATGGATGGCATCACCGACTCCATGGACATGAGTCCGAGCAGGCTCCAGGAGTTGGTGATGGACAGGGAGGCCCGGCGTGCCGAAGTCCATGGGGTCACAAAGAGTCAGACACGACTGAGCGACGGAACTGAACTGGATCCGCCTCCCCACCTCCACTGCAGTGAGCAGGCCTGTGTGAAACGAAAGCGCCACCCCCAGCGGAAGACTTGGCTGACCCTAAAAGTGGGACAAGGGTCACACTGTGATCTCAGCTGCAGAGTCACACACGAAGGGCTGTTGGCAAGAGAAGTGCCGTTTGGTTGGCGCTCGGGGACAAAGTGCGCCCGGGTGGGCATCTCCACCTAAAAGGTGCCAAGCGATGCACAACGGTGGACAATGGCCGCCTTTCAGAGAGCGGCTGATTTTGCAATTTTTTTTCTCCAACTCCGCTGAAAAACAAAGCTCGACTTGTATCCACAGAACATTCTTATAGCAACTGGAAAAAATTATGCCTTAACGAAGCTGTTGGAAAAACCAACTGCGAGAATGCTGGGAGAACCGCAGTATCCTCTCGCCACCGAAAAGATCTTTGCTATTCGAAGAGTCTTAAAAAAGAGCCCAGAAGAGATGCCCTATTTAAAAATCAGGCAGTTTGCTGCAACAAAGGCGGAAACACCAGGAGGAGGACCGGCGGCTCCATCCACGAGGAAGGAACTTTGGGAAATTCTTAAAATAGGCAAGAGAAAGCTGAGGTAGGACTGGAAGGCAGTGATGGGATTAAAAATCATGTCACTGCCGCACAACACAGAGCAAGGACCACCTCTCCACTCAGAGACGTCTAGGGCCCTGTCTGTTGAGCAGGCCTGTGTGAAACGAAAGCGCCACCCCCAGCGGAAGACTTGGCTGACCCTAAAAGTGGGACAAGGGTCACACTGTGATCTCAGCTGCAGAGTCACACACGAAGGGCTGTTGGCAAGAGAAGTGCCGTTTGGTTGGCGCTCGGGGACAAAGTGCGCCCGGGTGGGCATCTCCACCTAAAAGGTGCCAAGCGATGCACAACGGTGGACAATGGCCGCCTTTCAGAGAGCGGCTGATTTTGCAATTTTTTTTCTCCAACTCCGCTGAAAAACAAAGCCCGACTTGTATCCACAGAACATTCTTATAGCAACTGGAAAAAATTATGCCTTAACGAAGCTGTTGGAAAAACCAACTGCGAGAATGCTGGGAGAACCGCAGTATCCTCTCGCCACCGAAAAGATCTTTGCTATTCGAAGAGTCTTAAAAAAGAGCCCAGAAGAGATGCCCTATTTAAAAATCAGGCAGTTTGCTGCAACAAAGGCGGAAACACCAGGAGGAGGACCGGCGGCTCCATCCACGAGGAAGGAACTTTGGGAAATTCTTAAAATAGGCAAGAGAAAGCTGAGGTAGGACTGGAAGGCAGTGATGGGATTAAAAATCATGTCACTGCCGCACAACACAGAGCAAGGACCACCTCTCCACTCAGAGACGTCTAGGGCCCTGTCTGATCCTTGTGGTGGGGAGACAGAGGGAGACAAGGGTCCTCTCTGGCTTCAGGAAGCTGGCCGCCCCGCGTCGGTATCTCACTGGGGAGGTTTGCCGGCCGCCCCGCTGCACCCTGCTTCCCTCCTGGCTTCTCGGGAATGCTCCAGCAGGAGGCCCCGCAGCCTGGTGGTCCACAGGCCCTCGCCATCAGAGAGCAGCCCCGGCGTCTCTGGAGGAGAGTGAGCTGCAGGTGTGCTATGCAGGGACCCCACGCTCCCCCCTGGGAACCCTCCATCACCGCCCGGCAAGCTCCGTCCCCAGCACCTCGAGGGGCTGACTCGGCCCCTTTGCCTGCACCCTGCATCATGGCAAACATCTCCTGCCAGCTGAGCTCAAGCCACAAGCCCGACTGGGCGACTTTGGGGCCTGAAGCCAGTCCCCGGCTGCCCACCCCCCAAGGCACGGCTCAAGCCCACAGCCTGCCCACAGCCAGCAGGACCCCGGTGCCTGGCCTCCCCCCGTCTCCAGCTTCCTGTGGTTCCCGGCCCTGCACATCCTTCTCACCGGAGCAAGACCGCTCAAGGGTGCTGGCTGGAGGGGTGCGTGGGAGCCTGTGCTCTGCTCACCAAGCCTCCCAGCTGAGGGGCCGGGCCGACCCCACACAGCCCTTTTCCTAATTCGCGCCACGCCTGGCAGCCGTCCCGTCTCCAGGTTAGTGTTGCTGGGTCGCTCAGTCATGTCTGATTCCTTGTACCTCCATGGACTGCAGCCCGCCCAGCTCCTCTGTCCATGGGATTCTCCAGGCAAAACTACTGGAGTGGGTTGCCATTCCCTTCTCCAGGGGATCTTCCCCACCCAGGGACTGAACTCAGGTCTCTGGCATCACAGGTGGATTCTTGACCACTGAGCCACCAGGGAGCCACCCTCCCCCCCCACCCCCCGGCTCGAGGTACCTCCCCATCATATGGTAACAACCCCCTCTTCCTCAGATGCAGAGATCGTCACCACTGTCTCCCCACCCTGGTGCCAGCTCTCCGGCATCAGTAAACCAGTGACCCCTGACTGGCTTGTCGGGCAGGAGTGTGACCACAGCTGAGTGGGCAGAGTGGACGCACCCAGAACCGGGCCCCTAGGCCCACTTCCAGGGACGAGTAAGGGGTGGAACCTAAGGGATGGGACACCCTTAACTGCACAGAGACCCAACCAGCCCATCCTGAGCGAAATCAGCCCTGTGTGTTCACTGGAAGGAGAGATGCTGAGGCTAAAGCCCCAGTATTCTGGCCACCTGATGCGAAGAGCTGACTCATTAGAAAAGACCCTGAGGCCGGGAAAGATTGAAGGCGGGAGGAGAAGGGGACGACAGAGGATGAGATGGTGGATGGCATCACCGACTCGATGAGTCTGAGTAAACGCCAGGAGTTGGTGATGGACAGGGAGGCCTGGCGTGCTGCAGTCCATGGGGTCAGACACGACTGAGCGACTGAACAAGGGGTGGGGCCTGGTTGGCCCTGGGGACATGCCAACCAAAGGTGGCGATGTGGTCACGCCTGGTCACACCGGCCGTAGGAGCTCAGGGGAGAGGGCCGCGAGGGACCAGGACCTGCAGGGGCCCCAGGGAGGCAGAGACCCCCAGACACACAGAACCCCGGCGAGCGCTGCCCAAGCACGGTGCCCACACCCTACGCGGGGGCCACACACACACAACCCAGAGAGCAAACTGGAGGCGGAGGGGAGGACAGAGACAAGCTGACCCAGGGGACGGGATCTCAGAGGGCAGGGGAGGATGGAGACGAGCTGACCCAGGGGGACGGGATCTCAGAGGGCAGGGGAGGATGGAGACGAGCTGACCCAGGGGACGGGATCTCAGAGGGCAGGGGAGGACGGAGACGAGCTGACCCAGGGGACGGGATCTCAGAGGGCAGGGGAGGATGGAGACGAGCTGACCCAGGGGACGGGATCTCAGAGGGCAGGGGAGGACGGAGACGAGCTGACCCAGGGGACGGGATCTCAGAGGGCAGGGGAGGATGGAGACGAGCTGACCCAGGGGACGGGATCTCAGAGGGCAGGGGAGGACGGAGACGAGCTGACCCAGGGGACGGGATCTCAGAGGGCAGGGGAGGATGGAGACGAGCTGACCCAGGGGACGGGATCTCAGAGGGCAGGGGAGGACGGAGACGAGCTGACCCAGGGGACGGGATCTCAGAGGGCAGGGGAGGATGGAGACGAGCTGACCCAGGGGACGGGATCTCAGAGGGCAGGGGAGGACGGAGACGAGCTGACCCAGGGGACGGGATCTCAGAGGGCAGGGGAGGATGGAGACGAGCTGACCCAGGGGACGGGATCTCAGAGGGCAGGGGAGGACGGAGACGAGCTGACCCAGGGGACGGGATCTCAGAGGGCAGGGGAGGATGGAGACGAGCTGACCCAGGGGACGGGATCTCAGAGGGCAGGGGAGGACGGAGACGAGCTGACCCAGGGGACGGGATCTCAGAGGGCAGGGGAGGATGGAGACGAGCTGACCCAGGGGACGGGATCTCAGAGGGCAGGGGAGGACGGAGACGAGCTGACCCAGGGGACGGGATCTCAGAGGGCAGGGGAGGATGGAGACGAGCTGACCCAGGGGACGGGATCTCAGAGGGCAGGGGAGGACGGAGACGAGCTGACCCAGGGGACGGGATCTCAGAGGGCAGGGGAGGATGGAGACGAGCTGACCCAGGGGACGGGATCTCAGAGGGCAGGGGAGGACGGAGACGAGCTGACCCAGGGGACGGGATCTCAGAGGGCAGGGGAGGATGGAGACGAGCTGACCCAGGGGACGGGATCTCAGAGGGCAGGGGAGGACGGAGACGAGCTGACCCAGGGGACGGGATCTCAGAGGGCAGGGGAGGATGGAGACGAGCTGACCCAGGGGACGGGATCTCAGAGGGCAGGGGAGGACGGAGACGAGCTGACCCAGGGGACGGGATCTCAGAGGGCAGGGGAGGATGGAGACGAGCTGACCCAGGGGACGGGATCTCAGAGGGCAGGGGAGGACGGAGACGAGCTGACCCAGGGGACGGGATCTCAGAGGGCAGGGGAGGATGGAGACGAGCTGACCCAGGGGACGGGATCTCAGAGGGCAGGGGAGGACGGAGACGAGCTGACCCAGGGGACGGGATCTCAGAGGGCAGGGGA
The DNA here is from genome assembly GCA_006408675.1 of Madoqua kirkii. Taxonomy (NCBI): domain Eukaryota; kingdom Metazoa; phylum Chordata; class Mammalia; order Artiodactyla; family Bovidae; genus Madoqua; species Madoqua kirkii. The sequence goes on along the minus strand of SJYC01064318.1, from coordinate 14,827 downwards.
GGATGGAGACGAGCTGACCCAGGGGACGGGATCTCAGAGGGCAGGGGAGGACGGAGACGAGCTGACCCAGGGGACGGGATCTCAGAGGGCAGGGGAGGATGGAGACGAGCTGACCCAGGGGACGGGATCTCAGAGGGCAGGGGAGGACGGAGACGAGCTGACCCAGGGGACGGGATCTCAGAGGGCAGGGGAGGATGGAGACGAGCTGACCCAGGGGACGGGATCTCAGAGGGCAGGGGAGGACGGAGACGAGCTGACCCAGGGGACGGGATCTCAGAGGGCAGGGGAGGATGGAGACGAGCTGACCCAGGGGACGGGATCTCAGAGGGCAGGGGAGGACGGAGACGAGCTGACCCAGGGGACGGGATCTCAGAGGGCAGGGGAGGATGGAGACGAGCTGACCCAGGGGACGGGATCTCAGAGGGCAGGGGAGGACGGAGACGAGCTGACCCAGGGGACGGGATCTCAGAGGGCAGGGGAGGACGGAGACAAGCTGACCCAGGGGACGGGATCTCAGAGGGCAGGGGAGGATGGAGACGAGCTGACCCAGGGGGACGGGATCTCAGAGGGCAGGGGAGGATGGAGACGAGCTGACCCAGGGGACGGGATCTCAGAGGGCAGGGGAGGACGGAGACGAGCTGACCCGGGGGACGGGATCTCAGAGGGCAGGGGAGGATGGAGACGAGCTGACCCAGGGGACGGGATCTCAGAGGGCAGGGGAGGACGGAGACGAGCTGACCCAGGGGACGGGATCTCAGAGGGCAGGGGAGGATGGAGACGAGCTGACCCAGGGGACGGGATCTCAGAGGGCAGGGGAGGATGGAGACGAGCTGACCCAGGGGACGGGATCTCAGAGGGCAGGGGAGGACGGAGACGAGCTGACCCAGGGGACGGGATCTCAGAGGGCAGGGGAGGATGGAGACGAGCTGACCCAGGGGACGGGATCTCAGAGGGCAGGGGAGGATGGAGACGAGCTGACCCAGGGGACGGGATCTCAGAGGGCAGGGGAGGACGGAGACGAGCTGACCCAGGGGACGGGATCTCAGAGGGCAGGGGAGGATGGAGACGAGCTGACCCAGGGGACGGGATCTCAGAGGGCAGGGGAGGACGGAGACGAGCTGACCCAGGGGACGGGATCTCAGAGGGCAGGGGAGGATGGAGACGAGCTGACCCAGGGGACGGGATCTCAGAGGGCAGGGGAGGACGGAGACGAGCTGACCCAGGGGACGGGATCTCAGAGGGCAGGGGAGGATGGAGACGAGCTGACCCAGGGGACGGGATCTCAGAGGGCAGGGGAGGATGGAGACGAGCTGACCCAGGGGACGGGATCTCAGAGGGCAGGGGAGGACGGAGACGAGCTGACCCAGGGGACGGGATCTCAGAGGGCAGGGGAGGATGGAGACGAGCTGACCCAGGGGACGGGATCTCAGAGGGCAGGGGAGGATGGAGACGAGCTGACCCAGGGGACGGGATCTCAGAGGGCAGGGGAGGATGGAGACGAGCTGACCCAGGGGACGGGATCTCAGAGGGCAGGGGAGGATGGAGACGAGCTGACCCAGGGGACGGGATCTCAGAGGGCAGGGGAGGATGGAGACGAGCTGACCCAGGGGACGGGATCTCAGAGGGCAGGGGAGGATGGAGACGAGCTGACCCAGGGGACGGGATCTCAGAGGGCAGGGGAGGATGGAGACGAGCTGACCCAGGGGACGGGATCTCAGAGGGCAGGGGAGGATGGAGACGAGCTGACCCAGGGGACGGGATCTCAGAGGGCAGGGGAGGATGGAGACGAGCTGACCCAGGGGACGGGATCTCAGAGGGCAGGGGAGGATGGAGACGAGCTGACCCAGGGGACGGGATCTCAGAGGGCAGGGGAGGATGGAGACGAGCTGACCCAGGGGACGGGATCTCAGAGGGCAGGGGAGGATGGAGACGAGCTGACCCAGGGGACGGGATCTCAGAGGGCAGGGGAGGATGGAGACGAGCTGACCCAGGGGACGGGATCTCAGAGGGCAGGGGAGGATGGAGACGAGCTGACCCAGGGGACGGGATCTCAGAGGGCAGGGGAGGATGGAGACGAGCTGACCCAGGGGACGGGATCTCAGAGGGCAGGGGAGGATGGAGACGAGCTGACCCAGGGGACGGGATCTCAGAGGGCAGGGGAGGATGGAGACGAGCTGACCCAGGGGACGGGATCTCAGAGGGCAGGGGAGGATGGAGACGAGCTGACCCAGGGGACGGGATCTCAGAGGGCAGGGGAGGATGGAGACGAGCTGACCCAGGGGACGGGATCTCAGAGGGCAGGGGAGGATGGAGACGAGCTGACCCAGGGGACGGGATCTCAGAGGGCAGGGGAGGACGGAGACGAGCTGACCCAGGGGACGGGATCTCAGAGCGCAGTGGGGTCCGGCCGGATGGCGGAGGCCCTGCACTCCATGTCTGCACCGGCTGGCCGGGAGGAGCTCCGTCTCCAGAGCCCCAGGTGCCAGACCCAAGGGGCTGGGGGCTGATGGGAGGACGGTACGAGGGCGGCAGGAAGAGAGGGTGTTCTCCAGCCTTTAAATATATCCCAGCTCCCAGCAAGCGCTGCTTCTTCTTCAGGTAAATTTGCATAGGTGGGAGGAAGCGTCCTGAGACGCCTCTGGCCACAACTCCCAAGGCAGATGCCGAGGGCCTCTCGGAGGTGGGGTCAGCGTGACCCAGGGCAGCGCAGGGCACTTCGGAGAGGGAGGAGGTGGAGGCCTTGGCTTGTGGACTCCAGGCCCACCAGCAGTGGCCAAGGCTCTGAGCCCACAGGGGGCTCCAGAAAGGACGCCGTGCCACCCTCCTTCGGAGGAAGACCACCCTCATGAGGAGGCAGGAGGCGGAAAGGGCCTCAGGGTCCCGGGCTAGGGGGTCCCTGCAGGGGACCCAGATCTGGAGCTGTTTCAAGGGGGGGGTCACCTGGGTGTCAGCACCCAGCCCCCGACCAGTGGAGGAATGGTGCTCTTTGAAGCGGCCCCCGGGGACCCCAGCTGTCGCAACAATGAGCCGACAGGAAGAGAGCCTGCTCGGCTCCATGGTGCTGGGGTGGGGGGCTCCCCAGAGACGGAGCGCGGGCTGGGCACGAGGAAGCCCCTGCTCAGAGGGGAGACGCAGGGCATCAGGCCTTTATCCCATCAGGGTCTGCTTCAGACTGCCCGGCCAGCCCCAGGCAGACGGGTGCGACGCGTCCACACCGGGCCCTGAGCACCCAGGAGGCCTGAGCCGAGTGATCACATGTCCCTGCAGCCTCCTCAGCCGGCGGCACCAAGGGAGGACTTCCCCGGAGCCAAGCCATCCGACCAGGCGCTGCATCCCCAGACCACTGGGGCCCCGACGCTGCCGACCTGCCGCCATCCTCGGGGGCCAGGACGGCTGAGTCACTTCAGAAGGTAAGTCACAGCTGCCCTTTAGGCGGAGTAAGTGGTAAACGGAATCCAGAGGCATGAAACACCATCCCAGGGCACGAGAGCCACGACAGAGCGGCCCACGTCCCACCCGGCCGGTTCCATGACCCCGAGAACACCGTCAGGGAAACCCTGCCGCAGAACCAGGATTCCAAAAATTCCAAAGTTCCCAGTCTCGATAAGGCAGCCAGTCCCCAGGGGCATAAGAAGATCTGGGGTTTCAGAACAGATCGAATTTTAAGCTCCTGCCGGCAAAGAGTTAGCAAGAAAAATGATCCTGTAGGCTTCCCAAGTGGCCCAGTGGTTAAGAATCCTCCTGCCAATGCAGGAGATGCGGGTTTGATCCCTGGGTAGGGAAGACCCCCTGGAGGAGGAAATGGCAACCCACTCCAGGGTTCTCGCCTGAAGAATCCCATGAACGGAGGAGGCTACCGTCCACGGGGCCACTGCTGAGCACCAGCACAGTGAAAGGCCCTCGCACCCCTTTCCGTAAGGAGTGACCTTCATCCTCACAGAAACACGCAAGGATGATCAGGAAGACAGTCCTCGGACGGACGTCTTGTGCTCACTGCAGCCAGAGGAATGTGGGGAAAATGCAGCCGGACCAGCTTCTGAGGGCTCACAGGCACAGCACCGCCTCCCGGCTGACTGGAAGCTAAACCTGAGATCACATCTGAGAGGCCCGCCCAGGGGCCAGAGCAGGCCCGAGACCCACTTCACGGGAGCCCATTCTGCTGCATCCTGCGGCCGGCCGGCATCCGCCGTCACCGAAAAGCTCTGCCTCCAGACAAGCACAAACCTGCCCTGGCGTGACCAAGAAGCCGGCTTTCAGCCTCGGACTCGTGATGACTAAGACCCCTCTATCAGGCACCGACTATAAGGCAGGGGCTTCGGAGGTCCCTAGGGCCTCCCTGGGAAACATTTTTAAAAAGGAGCAGAGAGAAGGGACATTTGCTGGTATTTTCCCCGAGGATAGGAGCACAGAAGACTCTGAGCTCCAGGGTAAGACCCTGGAGGATGCTCCCTGGAGGGGCAGGCTGAGCCCAGCGGGCGCTCCGCTCCGGAAGCAGCAGGCCTGTTGCCCACGGGCAGGAGGGCAGGGCGGTCAGTCTGACAGAGCAGCTGGGCCCAGGCGCAGAGATGCGGCCTCACCAGCGGGCACAGACTCTGCCCTGAGGCCCCCCGGCCCACCCTCACTCGGCCTGGCCTGATCCCTCAGGGATTCCAGGACCTCCTGAGGGGTCAGGACTGGTGGGGATGGGTTTTAAAGGTCGTCCGACCAGGGGGGCCGCCCCCCAAGGGAGCTCAGGAACCTGCATCATCTGAGAGGGGGGAGATGAGCAGGCGGGTGGGGGGGGCCTCTCTGGCAAAGCCCGGAACCCCAGTGTGGCCTCCACCCACCCCATTCTCATTCCCAGCAGGAGATAAACACTGACCCCAAGAGATTTAAACACAACGGGCGGAGGTGGGGGGCGGGAGCCACCGCTAACCGGAGCAAAAGCAGCGAGGAAGCAGGCCCAAGGCCACTGGGGTGGAGGCTGGGCGGCCAGCGACGCTGAAGGAAGGGCGGCCCCGCCCGTCCCATCAGAGGCCCGCGGGCTCTCTGTCCCGCTGACCTCCAGTGAGGACAGCCGCCCCCTCCACGAAGGAAGCCCCCAGAGTCGGAGGCTCGCAGGTTCCTCGTCTCGTGCACACTAAACGCGGCGAGCACCGCAGGGCGGTTAGAAGTTTAAGCCACAGTGGGTCTGGGCCAGAGGGAGCGCTAAGGGCGAACCCCCACCCCATCCGACACCACCCGCGGCCCCTCCAGCGCTCTCCTCCAGACAGCCTTAAGAAAGAGGACGCCAGACTTTAGGACTACGAACCGCCCACTGGCAGCCAGTTTATCCGGCTGCCCTGAAGCTGTGATTCGAAACCAGGTCTGCACAGTTCTCGCCTCTGCTTTCTTGTTGTTGCCGTTCGTGTCTGGAATGTGCAGCTACCTGGACTATACACACCTTGCTGAAACCAGAGGAGAAACTTTATCCCTGTGCCCGGGTTGGGTAATAACTGAAACAGTGAGGGAGACACGATCCTGCGGCCCACCCCCGACACCGCACGTGGGCCTCCGGGGACCAGGGGCCTGTGGGAACAGGTAACACGTCGGCGGAACAGGAGACGGTCACTGGTCGCTAGGCCAGCTGCTACCCCAAATTGTTTCCTTCCCTGAACAACATAAACAAGCAGGGTTTTCCCCACTTCATGCGAGCGGAGGGAAGCGGCAGAAGACCAGCTGTCTGTGTGTCGTCCGAACGCCTGTTTCTAACAGCAAGACATAATCCCTGATGGGAAATGTACCAAGCGACTGAGCTGGCAAGACCTCAGGAGGCAGGCAGACCCCCTTCCTTCTCTGACACACGGATCACACCCTCTGAGGCTCACAGTCAAACCGGACGGAGAACAAAAGTTACTATATATACACATCATTTTGATTTTATCTGATCAGGTGGTTTTGGGTCACTGTTGGGTTGGATTTTAAAGGCATGTCTGCACAACAGGAAATCAATTCCAGCACAAAAAATAAAGTCCTGTGAAAACCGCCATACGGTAGGACTCACATCCTACTTGTCATATTTGAAATAGAACTCCTGCTTCTTAATTTTAAAAACGATGAAGCATAAGCCCTCAGCTCTGTTAGCCTGCTGGGCTCACTGTTAAAACGGCCTGTGAAGTAGGTCACGGAGACAGCCGCCTCACGGGAGCTGCATGGGAAGGGGGAGGGGGCATGACCCCCGCCGCCCCTGGGGGCCAACCTCAGCGTCGCTGGGGTGGGGGCAGACTGACCTAGGCGCGCCTGAGGGTTTCCAGTAGCGGCAGAAGAGGTGCTGCCCGTCGGCGTTGACCAGGTGAGGGAGGTCCCGGTAGGGAACGTTCTGCGGGGTCAGCCTGGGGGGGCGTTCCTCTGGCATTCTGGAAGGGCCTTCAGGAGCTGGGAAGGGAAAGGGGAACGGTGCAAGGTCAGAGAGACGGCAGAGCACGGGCGTCTGGAGGGAAACCTTGTTCAGAGTCACCAACATTTTTTTAAAGCAGTTTTGGTGTTTTTTTTTTAAACAAAACCTTCCATTTCAAAAATTTTACAGATACATATATTTCTTAAGACTGAAAACCCCATTTGTTCTTAAGAAAAATGCTCACTTTATCTTTTAAGTGCCTCATTACAGCCTTCTCCCCCCCCCACCTCTTCCCATCTGTGTTTATTTTAAATCATTTCAGGAAACTTCATCTTAAAGACTGTTTTAGCTGTAATCAAGTGGAGATGTAGTCAGCTCTGTGGGCATAAAGACCCAGCTGCAAAACACCCATCCAGGCTAAAACCCCCAAGGAAGTTTCACAGGGGCGCGGTCACGGGGCGGTGACGCTCTGGTTAATTCCTTCTGCCCGAAATTCTAGAGGTGCCGCCACAAACCTGTCTGCATCACGTCCGCGCTTCTGGGGTCCACCAGCACACAGCCCCTCATCCAGGCGGGGGGCGCCCCCCGCGCTTCCCCAGCTTCCCAGCCAGCGCCCGGCCCCAGATCCTGCCGGGCTTTAGGAGCGCGGAGCCCAGGGCCGCCCTCGCCCCCGTCTGCGGGCGGAGCCACCCGGCACTAGCCCCCCATCACTCTTCCTAAACAAACCCCTGCGGCTGGGCTGCGAGCAGGGCTCCCGGGAGGCAGCCGGGCCACCAGCTCCGCGCGCCCAGATCCCCACCCCCGGACGCGCACGAGCGCGGGTCCCCCAGGAAAGTCAGCCAGGCTCCCCCAAAAACTTTGCCGCCTGGCCGCGTCCGCCGGCGCCAGGAGCGCAACCGCGCCGGCAGGGCTGCCCGCGGGGGACGGACACGCGGACGCGGAGTTGACGGCGGCGACAAGTTGGTTCGGGGCCGCCGCCAGGGAGCGGGGCGCACGCGCCGGGCACACGCAGACACGCGCGCGCTCGTGCACACGCGCACAGGGGCGCGGGAGCCCACGCCGAGCGCGGGGACGCGGGGACCGCGGGACGCGGGGCGGCCGCACCCGGGGGACAGGGACGGCCGGGGCGGGGACTCAGGCAGTTACCGGGCCACGAGCGCCGAGTCCTCGTCTGCGACCGGGACGGAGAGCTGCGCGCCGCCGCTGCGGAGACAGGGCGCGGCGTCCGCGCAGCCACTTATCCCGGCTCCCTCCCGGCGGGGGCGGCCAGGGGTGGGCCGCGGGAGGCGGCGCCGGGCCCACGTGTGCGGCCGGCCGGCCCGCCGCCGCGCGCTCCTCCCCGCCGGCCGCGCCCCGGGGTGGCGCCCGGGGGACTGGCGCGCCCGAACAGCCGCGCTGCGGGAGGACACGCCACACCCACGCGCGCACACACCTCGCGCGCACACCCGCCGCACAGACACGCATGCAGGAGCGACACAGGCGCCCGGGCGTCCCCCCTCCAGAATCACACCCGTGGACACCGCAGTACACACTCATACAGGCAGATACACACACCCAGATAACACAGAGAAAAAGGAACACAGAGAGGCGCTGGGGCACAGACACCCCCGCAGACAGACACACACGCTCAGTACACGCAGATGGACACACAAACCCACACAACGCACATAAAAAGGATCACAGAGAGGCGCTGGGACACAGACACACACCCCACACAGTCACACATAAAAAGCTGGGGCACGGTGGGGGGACGTGTGCACAGTTTCCAGGAGGTGGGGGCCAGGCCGACAAGGGCAGGCCTGGCCCCAGAGACCCTCCCTGGGGGACACAAAGCCGCAGGGTCAGTGTAGGCCAGGGGAGGTCTGAACATCCTTGGGTGCAGCTGTCCATCCATGGGGCGGGTGGGGGTGGGGTGGGGCAGCTGGACCAGAGCCTAGATCCCCTGGGCCCAGCACCAGCGCCCCCGCCCGCCCTGGGAGCCTGGTTTCCTCACTGGCAGCCCCGGACGGTCAGGTGTGCCTTGCTCCCAGTGACCTCCCCCGCATCCTTCCCTCGGTCACAAACACGTTGGCACCACAGCAGTGTTGAAAAGAGCCACTGTCCTCCAGAGTCACACGGCCCGTGTGTGGGGAGGCCCCGGCTGCTTAAGGCCTACGAGCTAACTTTAAGCAAACAACAGCTGGGGAGTGAGCCCTGCCTGGTGGCAGGTCACAGGCCCCTGACGGAGCGGGGCTGGCCAAGCGACAGGCCCCAGGCAAGGCCAGTTCCGGGGGCGGCCGTGTCCAAGCAGGGAGCCAGGGGCTGGCACATGGCTGGTACCTGGACTGGAATTCATCCCAGAGCCAGGCTGGGGCCTGAGGGACGTTTGAGGGGACCCCAAAGCACACCAAGCCCCCTTTAATATGAAGTCAAGTGAAAGTCGCTCAGTTGTGTCGGACTCTGACCCCTGGACTGTGCCCCATCAGACTCTGCCCATGGAACTCTCCAGGCCAGAATACTAGCCGTTCCCTTCCCTTCTCCAGGGGATTTCCCAACCCAGGGATCAACCCAGGCCTCCTGCACTGCAGGCAGATGCTTTACCAGCTGAGCCACCTGGGAAGCCCAAGAATACTGGAGTGGGCAGCCTATCCCTTCTCCAGCAGATCTTCCCGACTCAGGGACTAAAGCGGGGTCTCCTGCATCGCAGGCGGAGTCTTTACCAGCTGGGCCACCAGGGAAGCCCCCTTTTGTATAGCTCCAGCATTTCAGGACTTTACATGCACGGTGTGGAAGCCTGGGGAGCAGTTGGTCACGGAACTCCAGGGGAAACGAGGGTTCAGAGCTTGGCGAGGGCTTCCCGGGCGGCTCAGTGAAAGAGTTCACCTTCCTGGGCTTGGAAGAGTTCACCTTCCTGGGCTAGGAAGACCCCACATCTAAGGCCCCATGCACCACGGCTACGGAGCCTGTGCCTGGAGCCTGGGACCCAAAACTTCTGAGCCTGGGTATCACAACTACTGAAGCCCATGTGCCCACATGCCCATGTGCCCATGTGCCCACATGCCCATGTTCCCTGCAACAAAAGAAGCCTCTGTGATGAGAAGCCCGCTCGCCACGACCGGGGAAAGCCCAGGCAGCAGCCCAGGCCCGGGACAGTCAAAACTTAAGAAAGATAAAAATGCTCTGCTCCGCACTAGCTTCTCCTAGATTGTTTACCAACAGAAGCGAGGCCGTGGCGGGTGGCCAGGGGGCTGGGGCTCTGGGGGATGGGTGAGATCGGCTTTCTTAGTTAAACTTTTTATTCTGAGAAGGTTGTAGACTCATATTCAGCTACATAAACATAGATTCGATTCAGAAATAATAGAGATGGTGTGCACCCTTTGTTCCAGTGAGACAGTCTTGCAAAACTCGAGGGCAGCAGCGCAAGGGGGAAGTGGATGTTGACACACTACAGAGCCGTCCAGCCCCACAAAGCTCCCTGCGGTGACACCCTCTTCTCTCGCGTCCCGATTCCCTCCATAAGCCCTGGCAGCCGCTCTAAGAGGCTCTCCAACTGTACAGTTTTGTGATTTCGAGGAGTTTTATCAGTTGAACCGCGCAGTGTGTAACCTCTCAGGATCCACGTTTCTTTCAGCATTTCCAGGCTGCCGTGCAGGATCTGACGGTACGGACGTGCCGCCTGGTTCAGCATGAACGGCATCTGGGATGCTTTGGTGTCTGGCTGCTACGAGTGAAACTTCGGGAAATATCCATGCATGAATGTAAATCTTTATTTCTCTGGGATAAATGGCAGTTACGCTCCTGGGCCCTATGGAAGTTGCCTGTTGGGTTTTGTAAGCAATTGCTCCGAACTGTGTTTCAGGGCAGAAAGGGTTGCGCCATTTCTTATTCCCACCAGAAACACGCCGGAGGCTGGGTCTCTCAGCAGCCTCCGTCAGCATGCTGTCCCCTGCTTCTCGCTTCTGCTTTGCCGGTTAGATGTGCAGTGGTATCTCATTACGGTTTCAATCTGCGTTCGTCTGATGGCTCACGGTGGGCTTCCCAGGTGGCTCAGTGGGGAGGAATCCACCTGCCAAAACAGGAGATGCGGGTTCAGTCCCCGGGTGGGGAAGATCCCCTGGCGGAGGGCATGGCAACCCATGTTCTTGCCTGGAGAATCCCGTGGACAGAGGAGCCTGACGGGATACAGTCCACGGGGTCACAAACAGTCAGACGTGAATTAGTAGCTAAACGACTCACGTTGCTGATTGCGTTTTATATACTCAGTTGCCATCTATATATCCAGTTTACTGAAATGCTCCCTCGTGGCTTTTGACCGTGTTCTAATCGGACTTGTTGTTTTGCTTATTGAGTCCTGAGAGTTCTTTATATATTTTAGATACTAATCCTTTGTTGGATATGTGATTTGCAAATATTTTCACTTGTGCCTTGCCTTTTCAACCGTTAGCATGGTCTTTTATAAAGTAAAAGTTTTCACGTTTATAAAATACAGTTCCTAAGTGTGTTATTTATGGGATGTGCTTTTGGAGTCAAGTCTGAAAGTGCTTTGCCAGTGCCACACCTGAAGGTTTCCTCCTGTTTTTCCCTTTACGTTTCACATCTCAGTCTCTCATTCAGTCTGGGCTGTCGTATAAGGTGTGAGATTAAGATCAGTGTTTTTGTTCTTTTTTCTGTTGTCCAACTGCTGCAGCACAGTTTGCAGAATAGGCTGCCTCCCCCACAGGCCTTGAATTGCTTTGTGTCCTTTGCCAAGCCTGTCAGCTCTGTTTCTGAATTCTCTGCTCTGCCCCATGGGTCTGCGTCTCTTTCTCTATCAGCCCCTCCTAGTCGTCAATATTGTATCTCTTGATTCCTTAAGTCTTCAAATGGATTCCTCCCACCTTATGTTTATTTATAATTTTTTAAGCTTAAAGATAAGTTCCTTTACCTTTCCATCTACATTTTTGATCAATCTTGTCTATACCTGTAAAAAATCTTGGCAGGGTTTTGATAGGAACTGTGTTAAACATGTACACCAGCTTCCTGATGGTTGATATTGATTGGTGGTGTTGATTCTTTTAATCCATGAACATGGTCTGGCACCCCATTTACCTAGGCCTTTGACCTCTCTCAGTGTGGTGTGGCTCTCAGGATATGAGTTTTGTACGTGTTTTGTCAAATCTACACCTTTCTTTTTTCAACTAATTGTAAATGTATTGAAGTTAAAATTACATGCTTTTTACATTTTGGTTTCAGTGGGCTCACTTCCAGTGATTGGAAATACAGCTGATCTTTGGGTGTTGATCTTGTATCCTTTGGCCTTGCTGGACTCACTCCTTAGAGTGAGGAGGTGCTTGTTGTTTTGTTTGTAGCTTTCTTGGGATTTCCCGTGTAGACTGCCATCACATTGTGAGTGAGCTTCTCACAGGCATCAGAGTTGAGTCATTTCTAAATAAATCTTTCCGGAAGCTTCGCCGGCTATCATTGGTGTTCAGGCGTTCAGTCGTGTCCGACTCTTTGCGACCCCACGGACGGCAGCACGCCAGGCCTCCCTGTGCCCCCATCCTGGAGCCTGCTCAAACTCATGTCATTGAGTCAGCAATGCCATCCAACCATCCCATCCTCTGTCGTCCCCTTTTCCTCCTGCCCTCAATTTTGACCAGCATCAGGGTCTTTTCAAATGAGTCAGCTCTTTGTATCAGGTGGCCAAAGTACCAGAGCTTCATCATCAGCCCCCCAAATGAGTATTCAGGGTTGATATCCTTTAGGACTGAATGGTTGGATCTCCTTACAGTTCAAGGGACTCTCGAGGATCTTCTCCAACACTACAGTTTGAAAGAATTAACTCTTCGGGGCTCAGCCTCCTTTATGATCCACCTCTCATATCTGTCCATGACTGCGGGAAAACTAAAGCTTTGCCTCTACGGACGTTTGTCAGCAAAGTAATGTCTCTGCTTTTTAATACGCTGTCTAGGTCTGTCATAACTTTCCTTCCAAGGAGCAAGCATCTTTTAATTTCATGGCTGCAGTCACCATCTGCAGTGATTTTTGGAGCCCAGGAAAAGAAAGCCTGTCAGCTCTGGCCTTCCAGTGCAGCTGGTGCAGATTCAAACCCTGGTCAGGGAATTAAGATCCCAACTGTCATGTGGCCAACAGTAACAACAACTAAAAGGCTGCGAATCTCTGTTTTCTAATCGGTATGTTTAGAACATTGACTGTAAGGATTGTTAACTTGTTTTCTGTTATCGCTGTTTTTCATTTCGCTGTCTTTTTTTGTGCCCTCCTGTGGGTTACTGGAACGGGAGCTCTTTAGAATTCTCTTTTTACTTGTCTATACTGTGTTTGAGTGTCTCTGTATAAACTTTCAGCGACTGCTCGAAGGCTGGATATACATGTATACACACGCATAGATCAAGGCTGATGTCATTTACCAGTTTCAGTGAAATATAAAAACCTAGTATCTCCTTGTATCCAGTCATTCCCCCCTCCCATTTATACTACAATTGTCAAATATTTCTTCTACATACATTGAGAACCACGTCAGATTGTTATAATTTTTGCTTTGCTCGTCAGATGGAATTTAGAAAACAAGAGGAAAAGCAAAGCCTATTTTATCTCCTCACATTCTTGCTCACCATATTCTTTGTTCCTTCCTGGTAGTCCAAGGATCATTTTTTTAAATCATTTTGTTTCTGTTTAGAGAACTCTCTTTAGCCATTCTTTGAGGATAGGTCTTCTGGGGAAAAAAAAATCCTATTAACATCCCTTCACTTGAAAATGTCTTGATTCTCCTTCACTCCTGAAGGGTGTGTTTGCTGGATGTCAGATTCTGGTTCACAGTTCCTTTCTTTCAGCGCCTGAAACAGGCTGTCCACCCTCCTCTGTCCTCATGGAATCCGGGAGATATCCACCGTCGCTCGAGCTGTGCTCCTCTTACACACAGCACCTCGTTTCCCTCTCGCTGCGGGCAAGCCTTGCGTCTTTAGCTCTTGGGGTTTGCTGAATGCGGGTCTCAGCCTGGATTTCTCTGCGCGCGGCTGCCTGGATGTGCGCCTTAATGTCTCTCGTGAGTCCAGTGCATTTTCAGCCTCGATGCTCTTCAGCCCCAGCGTCGTCTCTCCTCTCTCTCTGCGACTCCGATGACACGGCTCTTGCTGTGGTTTAGTCGCTCAGTCGTGTCTCTTTTGCGATCCCATGGCTGTAGCCCACCAGGCTCGCTGTCTGTGGGCTTCTCCAGGCAAGGACACTGGAGTGGGCTTCTCCAGGCAAGGACACTGGAGTGGGCTGCCACAGCCGATCCTCCCGATGCTGGTTCCAGGGACTGACCCAGCGTCTCCTGTATCAGCAGGTGGATTCCCCACCACCGAGCCACCTGGGAAGCCGGTGAATGTCAGATTTCTCATCATAGCTCCGTGGGCCCCAGAGCAGTCTATTTTCTCTCTTGTCGTCCAGAGGGGATAATTCCTAGTGTGCTGGCTCCCACTTCACGGATCCTTTTCCTCTGTCACCTCCATGCTGCCTTTGAACCCATCTCTTGGGCTTCTTATTTCCTGTGATACAAGCATCTGCCCCTCGGCCAGCGCCTCTGCCACACCTGCCCCAGAAGAGCCCGTCCTAAGGTTTCCGGTCCATTTCACTGGATTGGAGCAGAAAGAAGGGAGGGCAGGCTTTGAGGGTGAGGTGACAGTTCCGGCCACTGTGAGTTCTCTGGGACGTCCAGGAAGACCTGACGGGCAGTGGCAGGTGCAGAGTGACTTCAGACATCTGGACACAGCTGCGTACGAGAGACGGAGCATATTGTCCAGGAAACGTGGGCCAGAGCGAAACGAGATGGGGTGGGGGGACCATTTGCAAAGATGATGGAGACAGAGGAGGTGGGTCATCTCAGGGAATGCAAAGGCGCTGTGAGAGGGAAGGGCCAACAGAGTCTAACGCCACTGTCCAGGAGGCCACCAAGAGGCCTGAGGTGTGGGCAGCAGGCCAGACGAGAGGAAGTAGCGTGTGCCCCTGGAGAGAGCCCAGGCCACGGGCGATCAGGGCAGGAGACAGCCCGAGCGGAGCTGGGGAGTGAGTGGGACTCGGGTGAGGTGGCAGGTGGAGAAAAGCTCCGGGATGTTTTCAGTGAACCAGAGGCAGGGAAGCAGGGGAAGTCGACGGACTGGGGGCCAGCCTGGACTCAGTGCTCAGCGTGCTGACCGCAGTGACGCGACTCGGGGCGGGTGGTGCATGGGGGAGGAATGGAGCAGACAGTGAGGGTCAAGGACTCAGTACAGCACCTTCCACTCTAATACCTCACCATTTCTAGGTTAACACGGTCACGCGTGAAAACGCCAACGTGGGCTTCCCTGGTGGCTCAGGGATAGACTGCCTGCCACTGCAGGAGACCTTCCCTGATCCGGAAGATCTCACACGCTGCGGAACAACAAAGCGTGTACGCCACCACCTCTGAGCCTGTGCTCCACGAAAAGAGAAGCCCCCTCAGGAGAGGCCGTCACACCACAACCAGAGAAAAGCCCG
>SJYC01064316.1:0-10516 GCA_006408675.1 Madoqua kirkii | reverse complement strand
ATCATTACCATCTTTCTAAATTCCATATATATGTGTCAGTATACTGTATTGGTGTTTTTCTTTCTGGCTTACTTCACTCTGTATAATCGGCTCCAGTTTCATCCATCTCATTAGAACTGATTCAAATTTATTCTTTTTAAGGGCTGAGTAATACTCCATTGTGTATATGTACCACAGCTTTCTTATCCATTCATCTGCTGATGGACATCTAGGTTGTTTCCATGTCCTGGCTATTATAAACAATGCTGCGATGAACATTGGGGTACATGTGTCTCTTTCAGTTCTGGTTTCCTCAGTGTGTATGCCCAGCAGCGGGATTGCTGGGTCATAAGGCAGATCTATTTGTAATTTTTTAAGGAATCTCCACACTGTTTTCCATAGTGGCTGTACTAGTTCGCCTTCCCCCCAACAGTGTAAGAGTGTTCCTTTTTCTCCACATTCTCTCCAGCATTTATTGCTTGTAGACTTTTGGATGGCAGCCATTCTGACTGGTGTGAAATGATACCTCATTGTGGTCTTGATTTGCATTTCTCTGATAATGAGTGAGATGGATGAAACTGAAGCTGATTATACAGAGTGAAGTAAGCCAGAAAGAAAAACACCAATACAGTATACTGACACATATATATGGAATTTAGAAAGATAGTAATGATGACCCTGTATGTGAGACAACAAAAGAGACACAGATGTATAGAACAGACTTTTGGACTCTGTGGGAGAGGGAGAGAGTGGGATGATTTGGGAGAATGGCATTGAAACATGTACACTATCATGTAAGAAACGAAGTGCCAGTCTATGTTCAATACAGGATACAGGATGCTTGGGGCTGGTGCACGGGGATGATCCAGAGAGATGACATGGGGTGAGAGGTGGGAGCGGGATTCAGGATTGGGAGCTCATGTACACCTGTGGCTGATTCATGTCAATATATGGCAAAACCAATACAGCATTGTAAAGTAGAATAAAGTAAAAATAAACTTAAAAAAAACAGAATTATCATATAGCCTAACAAAAAATGTTGGCAATCAATTTAAAGTATAAAGTAGGTGGTAAAAAAGAAATGGTAAAGAAGAAAAGTTCTTAAGTCCCATACACCCTGATCTCAAAAACACTGGAATGATATTCAGAATATGCAACAGTACTAGACATTCTGGGCACAATGATAGTAATAGGAATCACCAATTTTTTCCCCAACAGTGGTGGCTAATACACTACTGAGATATGATAATCAAGATATTTATTCATTAATACAGGCAATAAGGGGCTTCCCTAATGGCTCAGTGGTAAAGAACCTGCCTGCAATGCAGGAGCTGCAGGAGATGCACGTTCAGTCCTTGAGTCAGGAAGATTCCCTGGAGGGGGTCATGGCAACGCACTCTAATTCTCACTCTATGAGAATCCCATGGACACAGGAACCTGGTGAGCTACAGTCTATAGGCTTGCAGAGTCAAGCATGATTGAAGTGACTTAATATGCATAAATAATAAAAATAACATAATTTTATTTTACTTACTATGTGTCAGGCTCTTCTAAATGCTCTGCATTTAGTCTCAAGCAACTTCCCAAGATAGATACATTATCATCTCCATTTTAGAGATGAGTAAAACTGAGTCAAATAAAGATTAATTAGCCCCAAATCACACAACTAGTAGATGATAGAGATAGGATTCAAACCCAGGCAATTGGCTCAAGAGCACATGGTACTTAATGTATCCTTAATGAATACTGCTGGTCAGAATGCCCCAGAATAATTACTGGGCTTCTGGGAAGTCAGGACAGGGTTTTAGAGGGTCCCTGACTCCTTGAAGAAAAGCTATGACCAACCTAGAGAGCATATTCATGTGACTAGACAGACCTTTGTTGACAAAGTAATGTCTCTGCTTTTTAATATGCAGCCTAGGTTGGTCATAACTTTCCTTCCAAGGAGTAAGTGTCTTTTAATTTCATGGCTGCAATCACCATCTGCAGTGATTTTGGAGCCCACAAGAATAAAGTCAGCCACTGTTTCCCCTGTTTCTCCATCTATTTGCCATGAAGTAAAGGTCCGTTTGGTCAAGGCTATGGTTTTTCCTGTGGTCATGTATGGATGTGAGAGTTGGACTGTGAAGAAGGCTGAGTGCTGAAGAATTGATGCTTTTGAAGTGTGGTGTTGGAGAAGACTCTTGAGAGTCCTTTGGACTGCAAGGAGATCCAACCAGTCCATTCTGAAGGAGATCAGCTCTGGGGTTACTTTGGAAGGAATGATGCTAAAACTGAAACTCCAGTACTTTGGCCACCTCATGCGAAGAGTTGACTCATTGGAAAAGACTCTGATGCTGGGAGGGATTGGTTGCAAGAGGAGAAGGGGACGACAGAGGATGAGATGGCTGGATGGCATCATTGACTCGATGGACATAAATCTGAGTGAACTCCAGGAATTGGTGATGGACAGGGAGGCCTGGCGTGCTGCGATTCATGGGGTCGCGAAGAGTCGAACACGACTGAGCGACTGAACTGGAACTGAAGGACCAGATATTAACTCCTCAGTGGATAGATTAAGAAGAGGTCTAAGGGCCCCAGGGAAACAGTAAGACAGTTAGAGAAGTTTAGAGGCTTGGGAGACCTTCAAGGGATTCTGGTCAGCAGCTGCTTATCAACCTTATCAAGTAGCTGGCATTACAGGTGTAGCTGACTATGCTGTTACTGTGTACTGTGACTTAGGTCCCAAACTTGGATTGGTAGTCAGGAAGTACCTAGCCTCACTAGGAATCAAAAGTTCAGAAGCTAGATGGAGCTCTAGCTCCAAGAACATTTCTGAGGTTAAAGGTTACTCAGATTGAAACTACAATGGTTTTTTTTTTTTTTTTTTTTTTTCCTTTGGTAACACTGACTCTTAGTGGACCAAAGGAGGCTCTTATACTGCTGTGGTGATGCTTGGAAGGAACATCTCAGTTTTATGTCTGTGTCAGTCTTACTGTGGTCAAGAATATACTCAGGGTCATGCACAGGCATTCAGGGGACAAATGTTTCCCCCAGCAGTCTTAGTTTGGGAAGCATTCCAGATGGTTACTTTGATTGCACCCCAGGCAGCATCAGAGGCAAGCAAAGTTTTAATAGTGAAGAGCTGGACGTCAGTTTGAGATGCCATCAGGTCTACCCTTGGTGCATCCCCACCACTTCTTGGTGGTAGAACTAGGAGGGACGAGTAGGACGCCTGTGTCAGTAAGGGACAGACTAAGTCCGACCAGGAAAGAAAAGCTTTTGGTGTAAGGAATGTCTACACTCCCATCTAGAGCAGGGAAGGACGCCTCCAGTAGAAAGATGGCGCTAGTTGCTTTTTTTTCTCTCTTATAGATGGGAGCTAACAATTCCACCCTCACTCCTTTGAACTATATCCTGAAAATCTGGGATAGATTTGATCCCCAGGGCTTAAAGAAGACACATCTGGTCTTCCGATGTGATACTGAACGGCTGAGGTACCCACTGGAGGATGAAGGGTCTCTTAAGTATAATACTGTTTTACAATTAGACTGGTTCTATAGAAAACAAGGGAAATAGGTAGAAGTAGCATAGGTGCTGCCCATTTTCTCTCTGCAAAATATGCCAGGCTTATGTCTTAAAGGTATAGATTTGGGTGTGAAACCTTCAGCTCCCTCCTGTCCTCCTACTTTGCCCTAGTAACCAGAGCTCCAAACTGAGCAAACTGAAAGCCAGAGAACCCCCTGCCCCAATAAGTGTTGCCTTGGGCTCAGTGGAAACCCAAACTGAGATTCAAACTGTACACATAGAGGTCCAAACAACTTCCGTCTCAGTACTACTTCAGACTACTCTGATTTCAATAGAGACTCAGACCATTGAAGTAAGAGATGAAATGGAGGACAGGAGACAAAGAGATGAAGAAAAGCAGATTTCTCCAATCTACCCCTGGGATCATATGTGCAGAGCAGAAGAGAGACTGAGAAACAGCCACACAAACTGTTTCCTCTTCATGAAGCACCCACAGGGAGAAATAATCAGCCCATGAGAGTTAGTAAGCCTCTTTCTTATCAAGAAATACAAGGAATCAAGGAGGATCTGGGAGACTATTTAGAGGACCCATAAAAATATATTGGAACTTTTAAAGGTGTTACTCTGCTGTATGACCTTACTAGGAAGGATGTGATGTATATCTTGGGGCAAATGCTGACTCCTCACTCAATGAGTTGACTTTTTGGAAAAGCGGTTGCTTATGGAGATGAATGGCTTGGTAATGAATCAGTAGGGAAGAGAGAGGACAAGATAACAACCCTTCCCATTAGAAATCAGGTGGTTCCAACTATAGAACCAGACTGGGACACAGCTAAAGGAAGATAGGATCAGAGTCATTTTGTTAGATGTATTCTTGAAGGACTCAGGCAGGTGCATTCTATGCTTCTAAACTATGGCAAATTGGCAAACATAGAACAGGAGGAGAAGGAAGCTCCTGGTAAATTCCTAGACAGACTGAGAGAAGCCCTTTGCAGATCCACTGAGATTGATCCCAAAAGTGAAGAGGGAAAAGTGATCTTAAAGGATATGTTTATCACTCAGTCAGCTCCAGATATCTGCTGTAAACTATTAAAATGGGCATATGGACCGAATTAGTCTTTAGATAATCTGTTAAAACTGGCTCAGACAGTCTATTATGGTAGAGAATATGACGAAAAGAATGAAAGGCAGAGAAAGACAAAGAAACAAGTGGAAGCCTTCCCAATGGTTATGAAAACCATTCTTAAACAGCCTGGGAAAAATGCCCAAAGAGACCCGGGTGAAAAGGGATGGGCTTGCTATTACCGTTGAAAGGAGGGGCACCTCAAGTGGGATTGCCCTAAGGCATCTAGCTGCCCCTGGCTCCATGGCTGGTTTGCGAAGGACCATGCTGGAAAAGAGACTGCCCCCAGAGGCATAGGTCTCAGGGGTCAGGCTCTCAAGACAATCAGGACTGAAGGTGCCTGGGGGTCCCCACACAAGCTCCTGTCCTATTTACACCTGAAGAACCCCAGGTATTAATAACTGTGGGGGGCCAGTTCATTGATTTCCTTTTAGATACTGGGGCAACTTACTCTGTGCTTACTGAAGCCTCTGGCCCGCTTTCTTCCCAATCCGCTTCTGTAATGGGACTGTCTGGACTAGCCAAAAGGTATTATTCCAGTTATTCTTTATGTTGTAACTGGGATTCTGTGCTATTTTCACGTGAGTTTCTTATCATGCCAGAATCTCCCTCACCCCTTTATGGAAGGGATATACTGAGCAAGGTCCCTGCCTCTGTTTTCATGCATATGGAGCCCTCCCTTTCTCTCTCTTTAGTTAAACAAAATCTAAATCCTAGAGTATGGGCTGATGGAAAATCTGTGGGTCTAGCACAAAGTGCTATTCCTGCAGTTGTCAAGCTGAAAGACCCGCACTTATTTCCACATAAGAAGCAGTATCCACTGACACTTGAGGTTAAGGAAGGGTTAAAACCTATCGTTGAACATTTAAAGGAGCAGGGACTATTAGTTCCCTGCAACAGTCCATGCAACACTCCTATTTTGGGTATAAAGCAATCAAAAGATAAATGGAGACTAGTTCAAGATTTATGAATAGTAAATGAGGCTGTAATTCCTGTGCATCCAATGGTGACTAATCCTTATACTCTATTGTCTGAAATTCCTGAAAAAGCCAAATATTTCTCAGTAATTTATTTGAAAGATGCCTTCTATTTGGTGCCTTTGGTGGAGGAAAATCAACTTTTATTTGCCTTTGAAGACCCTATGCAGCCAGCTCCTCAGTTGACCTGGACAGTTATGCCCCTGGGATTTCATGACAGTCCTCATTTATTTAGACAAAGTTGTCACGGGATCTACAAAACTTTAATAGCTCCAAAGCGGTGATGTTACAATATGTAGATAATATTTTCCTCTGTTCTGAGACAGAGAAAATTTGTTCTTAAGCCTCAAAGATTTCTTCAACTTTCTGGCAGGCTGTAGTTACAAAGCATCAAGAGAAGGACACAGCTTTGTCAATAATCTGTTAGATATCTGAGCCTAATCATATCAGAAGGGACTAGGGTCATACGCCCTGAAAGAATTAAACTTATACTAAATCATTCCCTACCTATGACTTTAAGACAATTGGGAGGATTTTTTGGAATCACAGGCTACTGTCTTGTTTGGATTCTGGGTTATGGGGAACTTGCCTGGCTTTTATATAAACTTATAGCTGAAACTCAGCAGGCCCAAACCGACAAACTTGTTTGGTCTTCAGATACTCAAAAGGCTTTTAAAGTTCTTCAGACTGCTCTCCTGCAAGCTCCTGCTTTGAGCTTGCCCAGAGGGTCGTCACTGAAAAAAAAGCTATGGCCTTGTGAGATTTGACACAGGCCTGAGGGCCTCATCAGCAAGCTATTGCTTGTCTAATCAGAGAATTAGATGTAATTTCATGTGGGTGGCCCCACTGCCTAAGAGTAATTGGGGCAGTGGCTTTATTAGTACCTGAAGCTTTAAAAATAATTAATGGACAAAACCTTACCATACTGACTTCTCATGATGTGAGTGGAATCTTATTTTCTAAGGTTAATATTTGACTGACAGACAATAGGCTTCTTAAATGTCAGTCATTGCTGTTAGAAGGACCAGTAACTAAGCTTAAAGTCTGTGGAAATTAAATCTGGCCACTTTCCTGGGTCTAGCCTTTACTCATGACTTTATATTTTTCAGAGCTTCCAGAAAAGCCTGCTAATTTACCCCACTTTAAAACTCAGTGGGCAAGGTCTGCATTTCACTGCTATGATTATTTGGCTGTAGTGTTTGCTCCCTCTTTGGGAACTACAGATGTTATGCTACGAGTGGATGCTTTGACTAATTTTACTCAACAGGCATTACAATATTCTCAAAAAGCTATTTCAGCTCTTAAAGCTGAACAAGCACAAATTAGAAAGGTGGTTTTATGAAACAGATTGGCTTTAGATATTCTGACAGCTGTGCAAGGAGGAACTTGTGCCATTATTCATACTCAATGTTGTACATATATAACTGATATGAGCGCTAATGTTACTCATTTTACTAAACACATAACAAGATTACTGAGGCTATGGATACACCTGAAGCTTCAATTGCCTCACTTTGGGAGATATTAGCTAGTTCCCCATGGTAGAAAACTATTTTAATTACAGTAATTCTGATTGTTTTATTTTTGCTGTTTGCTCCCTGCATCTGTAACTATATAACTGGATTTGTTTCTAATCACATGAAAGCTTTTCAGTTACAAATGGTTGTTTAAACTTCTGCTACTGCTGTAGCTTCATGCAACTACTACTTAGGGCCCCTTAATCAGAAATCCACTCAGTATGAGGGTTAGGAGAAATGTTGCCTCACCAATTTAGGAATAATGCCCCTTGTCAGCTCAGAAGTAGTTATGGAAGGAGAACAACATCCCTTTTCCCTAGGCAACATAATTCTCCTAAAAGAAAAGGGGGGAATGAGAGGGTAACAGGCATAAAGGCCAGGGGTCTCCAAATGGAGGAAATAGGCTGCAAGTGTCAGATTTTTTATCTCTCTTAAGCAGCAGGAAGAAACAAACTAGCCATATTTATTTCCTTCTCTATACAAATTTAAAAAGAGGTTTCTCTTAAAATACTATGTTGCCATAATGACACCTGGTTACACCTGAAGTTAACTAGTCTCAGACCTTGAGTTAACCAATGCATTTGTCTTATACAAATGTTTGTCTTAAGCTATGTTAATGTACTATGCATTTACCCAAGACTCTGTCTTCAAGTGGCCAGGATGAGACCCCCCCCCCCCGCCATGTCCGAGGTCAGGTCCATGGCCAGGATGAGCTACCTCACATCTGAGGCTAGTGGCGACTGAGAGGAGACACCCTGCGTCTGAGGTCAGGGGGGGGCTGGGAGGAGACACCCCGTATCCGAGGTCAGGGGCGGCCGAGAGAAGCCACTTTGCGCCGAGGCCAGGGGCAGTGACCCTGAGGAGCCACCATGAGCCCAAAGCCAGGGGCAGAAGCTGGGAGGAGCCACCCACATCCTAGGCCAGGGCTGGCAGATGGGAGGAGCAAGCCAAGGAGCAGTGGCTGCACAGGCACAGGAGGGCCTAGAGGAGCTATCCCATGTTGAAGGTCAGTAACAGTGGCAGAAGGAGATACCCCTCATCCAGGGTAAGGAGCAGTGGCTGTGTTTTGCTGGAGAAGCCGTGAGAGATATCCATGCCCAAGGTAAAAGAAACCCAAGTAAGATGGTAGGTGTTGTAAGAGGGCATTAGAGGGCAGACACACTAAAACAATACTCACAGAAAACTAGTCAATCTAATCACACTAGGACTACAGCCTTGTCTAACTCAGTGAAACCAAGCCATGCCTGCGGGGCAACCCAAGACAGGCAGGTCATGGTGGAGAGGTCTGACAGAATGTGGTCCACTGGAGAAGGGAATGGCAAGCCACTTCAGTATTCTTGCCTTGAGAACCCCATAAACGGTATGAAAAGGCAAAATGATAGGATACTGAAATTGGAACTCCCCAGGTCATTAGGTACCCAATATGCTACTGGAGATCAATGGAGAAATAACTCCAGATAGAATGAAGGAATGGAGCCAAAGCAAAAACAATATCGAGCTGTGCATGTGACTGGTGATAGAAGCAAGATCCGATGCTGTAAAGAGCAATATTGCATAGGAACCTGGAATGTCAGGTCCATGAATCAAGGCAAATTGGAAGTGGTCAAACAAGAGATGGCAAGGGTGAATGTCGACATTCAAGGAATCAATGAACTAAAATGGACTAGAATGAGTGAATTTAACTCAGATGACCATTATATCTACTACTGCGGGCAGGAATCCCCCAGAAGAAATGGAGTAGCCATCATGGTCAACAAAAGAGTCCGAAATGCAGTACTTGGATGCAATCTCAAAAATGACAGAATGATCTCTCTTCATCTCCAAGGCAAACATTCAATATCACAGTTATCAAAGTCTATGCCCCAACCAGCAATGCTGAAGAAGCTGAAGTTGAACAGTTTTATGAAGACCTACAAGACCTTTTAGAACTAACACGCAAGAAAGATATCCTTTACATTATAGGAGACTGGAATGCTAAAGCAGGAAGTCAAGAAACACCTGGAGTAAAAAAGCAAATTTGGCCTTGGAATGTGGAACGAAGCAGGGCAAAGACTAATAGACACTTGCCAAGAAAATGTACTGGTCATAGCAAACACCCTCTTCCAACAACACAAGAGAAGATTCTACATATGGACATCACCAGATGGTCAACACCGAGATTAGATTCATTATATTCTGTGCAGCCAAAGCTGGAGAAGCTCTATACAGTCAACAAAAACAAGACCAGGAGCTGACTGTGGCTCAGATCATGAACTCCTAATTACCAAATTCAGGCTTAAATTGAAGAAAGTAGGGAAAACCACTAGACCATTCAAGTATGACCTAAATCAAATCCCTTATGATTATACAGTGAAAGTGAGAAATAGATTTAAGGGCCTAGACCTGATAGATAGAGTGCCTGATGAACTATGGAATGAAGTTGGTGACATTGTACAGGAGAGAGGGATCAAGACTATCCCCATGGAAAAGAAATGCAATAAAGCAAAATGACT
Source organism: Madoqua kirkii (assembly GCA_006408675.1). Lineage (NCBI taxonomy): Eukaryota > Metazoa > Chordata > Mammalia > Artiodactyla > Bovidae > Madoqua > Madoqua kirkii. The sequence continues at coordinate 921 of SJYC01064316.1, read as the reverse complement.
GTCTGGAGGGGCCTTACAAATAGCTGTGAAAATAAGAGAGGTGAAAAGCAAAGGAGAAAAGGAAAGATATAAGCATCTGAATATAGAGTTCCAAAAAATAGCAAGAATAGATAAGAAAGCCTTCTTCAGCAATCAGTGCAAAGAAATAGAGGAAAAGAACAGAATGGGCAAGACTAGAGATCTCTTCAAGAAAATTAGAGATACCAACAGAACATTTCATGCAAAGACGGTCTTGATATAGGGCAGAAATTGTATGGACCTAACAGAAGCAGAAGATATTAAGAAGAGGTGGCAAGAATACATGGAAAACTGTACCAAAAAGATCTTCATGACCCAGATAATCATGATGATGTGATCACTAATCTAGAGCCAGACATCTTAGAATCTGAGGTCAAGTGGGTCATAGAAAGCATCACTATGAACAAAGCTAGTGGAGGTGATGGAATTCCAATTGAGCTGTTTCAAATCCTGAAAGATGATGCTGTGAAAGTGCTGCACTCAATATGCCAGCAGATTTGGAAAGCTCAGCAGTGGCCACAGGACTGGAAAAGGTCAGTTTTCATTCCAATCCCAAAGAAAGGCAATGCCAGAGAATGCTCAAACTACCACACAATTGCACTCATCTCACATGGTAGTAAAGTAATGCTCAAAATTCTTCAAGCCAGGCTTCAGCAATACATGAACCATGTTCAAGCTGGTTTTAGAAAAGGCAGAGGAACCAGAGATCAAATTGCCAACATATGCTGGATCATGGAAAAAACAAGAGAGTTCCAGAACAGCGTCTATTTCTGCTTTATTGACTATGCTGAAGCCTTTGACTGTGTGGATCACAATAAACTGTGGAAAATTCTGAAACAGATGGGAATACCATACCACCTAACCTGCTTCTTGAGAAATCTGTATGCAGGTCAGGAAGCAACA
>SJYC01064315.1:0-14253 GCA_006408675.1 Madoqua kirkii | reverse complement strand
AGAAAGCATCACTATGAACAAAGCTAGTGGAGGTGATGGAATTCCAATTGAGCTGTTTCAAATCCTGAAAGATGATGCTGTGAAAGTGCTGCACTCAATATGCCAGCAGATTTGGAAAGCTCAGCAGTGGCCACAGGACTGGAAAAGGTCAGTTTTCATTCCAATCCCAAAGAAAGGCAATGCCAGAGAATGCTCAAACTACCACACAATTGCACTCATCTCACATGGTAGTAAAGTAATGCTCAAAATTCTTCAAGCCAGGCTTCAGCAATACATGAACCATGTTCAAGCTGGTTTTAGAAAAGGCAGAGGAACCAGAGATCAAATTGCCAACATATGCTGGATCATGGAAAAAACAAGAGAGTTCCAGAACAGCGTCTATTTCTGCTTTATTGACTATGCTGAAGCCTTTGACTGTGTGGATCACAATAAACTGTGGAAAATTCTGAAACAGATGGGAATACCATACCACCTAACCTGCTTCTTGAGAAATCTGTATGAGGGTCAGGAAGCAACAATTAGATCTGGACATGGAACAACAGACTGTTTCCAAATAATAAAAGGAGTATATCAAGGCTGTATATTGTCACCCTGTTTATTTAACTTATATGCAGAGTACATCATGAGAAAAGCTGGACTGGAAGAAACACAAGCTGGAATCAAGATTGCTGGGAGAAATATCAGTAACCTCAGATATGCATATGACACCACCCTTATGGCAGAAAGTGAAGAGGAGCTAAAAAGCCTCTTGATGAAAGTGAAAGAGGAGAGTGAAAAAGTTGGCTTAAAGCTCAACATTCAGAAAATGAAGATCATGGCATCCGGTCCCATCACTTCATGGGAAACAGATGAGGGAACAGTGGAAACAGTGTCAAACTTTATTTTGGTCGGGGGGGGGGTGGGCTCCCAAATCACTGCAGATGGTGACTGCAGCCATGAAATTAAAAGACGCTTACTCCTTGGAAGAAAAACTATGATCAACCTAGATAGTATATTCAAAACCAGAGACATTACTTTGCTAACTAATGTCCATCTAGTCAAGGCTCTGATTCTTCCTGTGGTCGTGTATGGATGTGAGAGTTTGACTGTGAAGAAGGCTGAGTGCTGAAGAATTGATGCTTTTGAACTGTGGTGTTGAACACTCTTTAGAGACCCTTGGACCCAAGGAGATTCAATAAGTCCATTCTGAAAGAGATCAGCCCTGGAATTTCTTTGGAAGGGATGATGCTAAAGCTGGAACTCCAGTACTTTGGCCACCTCATGCGAAGAGTTGACTAACTGGAAAAGACTCTGATGCTGGGAGGGATTGGGTGCAGCAGGAGAAGGGGTCGACCGAGGATGAGATGGCTGGATAGCATCATGGACTCGATGGACGTGAGTCTGAATGATCTCCAAGAGATTATAATGAACAAGGAGGCCTGGCGTGCTGCCATTCATGGAGTTGCAAAAAGTCGGACATGACTGAGCAACTGAACTGAAGTGAACTGTCTTCAAGTGGGTTCTGCCTAATGGCTCAGAACCTATTTGACAAACCAGTATGTTATACTCAGATATTGTTCCCTTAGTCTATGTAAATGAAACTATTTGTATGGTAATCTACCCTTCTACAAGATTCAAGTCAATCGTTTTATAGCCCAGGATGAATTGTCTAGTGCCAAGATTATCCCAAAGTACATTTTATGGATGAGGGGCCTGGTGCCATTCTGAGTTTTAAGACATTCCTTTCTTTCATTAACAGACTGCTAATGACTATATAACATCCAACTGAAGACTAGCAGGGGGTACTTTCTTCCCCCTCCTGTTGTTTATGTCACAAGCTTTCTCTATCTCCTTTATACTTTAATAAATCTTTATTACACAAAAGCTCTGAGTGATCAAGCCTCATCTCTCACCCCGGATTGAATTCTTCTCTAGAGGCCAAGAATCCTGGCGTCTTTTCCTGAGTCAGCAGCAACCTTTCAGATCACTCAGGTTTTGTTGGCAGAAGTTTTCTTGTAGTGAAAACAGAGAGAGAAAGCTTCTGACATAGACATCAGAATGAGGGTGGAGAGTGCTCCACACACTAGTCTTGTCTTATCAAGGCCTTACATACTTTTACTAGACCCCCTCTCACAACAGGCATCTTAAATTAACAAAATTAGAACTAACAATAGAAAGGTCTTACCAGACCCACTCCCATAGCAAATATCTTAAGATAACAAGATAAGGCAGAAGGCTCTTGTTAAGGAGAAACATGTCACCAAGCAAAATACATTGTTATATAATCACTAGTACAGAGCTTAAGGAAAAACATACCTTTGAGCAAGAAGAGTTGTTTAGTTGTGTAGTCATTAGCTCTGGGCTAATAATTTCTTAAGTGACTAAGATGAAAGAATGTAGAAAAAAAAAAAGAAAGAAAATATTTGTCCCATTCTCCTTGAGAGTCTTGGACCTCTTTCTCCTCCTGAGGGCTCCAGACCCCTTTCTCCTCCTCAAGGGCCTTGGACCCCTTCTTACTTGTGGGCCCCAGACTCCTTATCAACCTATTTAAGAATTATCTCTCTCATTACACCCTTTTTCTTTTAGAAGAATAGGGCTGCTGAGCAGAAAGTGGTGTCACTCTCATTCTGTACACACTTTCTGCTGGCCAGGGGCATAGGCCCTAAATTGTTGAGGCAGCATATTTTCTTTACCTTCATATCTTTGATCCAGGGACCCCAAATAATAGTTGGCAGAGTTTGTGGCATTTGTATCAGCTTGAAAACCATTTGGAACCTAAAAGTTTTTGTGTAGCTAGAAACCAATCCAGCTACACAGTTACAGATAAAGGGAGCAAACAGCAAAAACAAAAAATATAATTAAAAAGAAAAGTTACTTTATCTCCATAGTTATATCAGTTAATTTTAGGATTGTTAGATGTCATCAGACTAAGTGGAGGTGTCACATATGATTGTTGTTGGCGAAGGTATTTGCAGATTTAAAGAAAGTTTTTTTTCCTTGAAGCAGAGAAACTCATGTAAAGACTTCAATTGATGAGAAGGGGAGCTCTCTGCAGATCCAGAAATTAGACTTATTGTGGAGGCTGGGTAAAGAATCATCTCCAGAGTTCTTGTAATGTCTGTTGAAAGGCTGAAAGCCAAGTCACCTAGTTAGTTAATTCTTGGGCTTCAGAATCTATGTTAATATCTGCTTATGTGTGCAAAAACAGTCTGCCTTAGAGAGAGTTCAAAAGGAGACAGTTCCTTTTTCTCAGGGGGCAGTTTGAGCCTGCATTTAAGTTATGAGTAAAACTTTACACCTCCCAGAATAATGTAAATAAAAGCAAAAATAAACAAATGGGACCTAATTAAGCTTAAGAATTTTGCACAAGGAAGGAAACTATAAGCAAGGTGAAAGGACAGCCTTCAAAATGAGAGAAAATAATAGCAAATAAAGGAACTGATAAATTAATCTCAAAAATATACAAGCAACTCATGCAGCTCGATTCCAGGAAAATAAATGACCCAATCAAAAGTGGGCAAAAGAACTAAACAGACATTTCTTCAAAGAAGACATACAGACGGCTAAAAAACACATGAAAAGATGCTCAATAGCACTCATTATCAGAGAAATGCAAATCAGAACCACAATGAGGTACCATTTCACCCTAGTCAGAATGGCTGCTATCAAAAAGTCTACAAACAAATGCTGGAGAGAATGCAGAAAAAAGGAACGCACTTACACTATTGGTGGGAATGCAAACTAGTACAGCCACTATGGAGAGCAGTGTGGAGATTCCTTAAAAGACTGGAAATAGAACTGCTATATGACTCAGCAATCCCACTGCTGGGCATCCACACCAAGGAAACCAGAACTGAAAGAGACACATGTATCCCAGTATTCATCACATCATTGTTTAAAATAGCCAAGACATTGGCAGATGAATGTGTAAGAAAGTTGTGGTACATATACACAATGGATATTACTCAGCTATTATAAAGAATGCATTTGAATAAAAACTGGAGCTTATTATATAAAGCAAAGTAAGTCAGAAAGAAAAACACATATATATGGAATTTAGAAAGATGGTAATGATGACACTATATGTGAGACAGCAAAAGAGACACAAATGTAAAGAAGAGACTTTTGGACTCTGTGGGAGAAGGCGAGGGTGGGATGATTTGAGAGAATGGCATTGAAACATTATTATATGTGAAACAGATTGCCAGTCCAGGTTCGATGAATGAAACATGGTGCTCAGGGCTGGTGTACTGGGATGGGGAGGGAGGTGGGAGTGGGGTTCAGGATGGGGAACACATGTACACCCATGGTTGATTCATGTCAATATATGGCAAAAAACCACTACAATATAGTAAAATAATTAGCCTCCAATTAAAATTAATTAATTAATTAAAAAAGAAAACAGCAAAATAACAGAAAAAGATTATTATTTTATTCATTATCATTATTATTATTACAAGGTTATTATAAGATATTGACTATAGTTCCCTGTGTTATAAAGTAAAACTTTGTTGTTTGTTGCATATCTACACTTTTAAAATTAGAAATCTATCATCTTATTCATACTAAGTCAAGCAAGTAGAATGAAAATGTCATAAATTGTTTAGTTAGGCAAAAATGCATATGTTTTCCAAAATATATAAATTATACATATGTGCCAGTGCCAAGTCATTTCAGTCATGTCTGACTCTTTGTGACCCTGTGGACTCTAGCCCACCAAGATCCTCTGTCCATGGGATTCACTAGGCAAGAATACTGGAGTAGGTTATCATTTCCTTCTCTCTCTCTCTTTATATATATATGCACATACAAAAGCCTTTCTACTATGCTTGACAAAGGCTTAGAAAGAACATTAAAAAAAGAGAGAGATGGAGATATTGGAAAACATAAACTAAATGAAATGGGAGCACTGAATACGAAATAGGAAAAATGAAACAAATTAGATAAAATTAAAAGATTTTCATGTAGGCCAGTTTTTTATAAATATGGCTGCTCATTAGAAACATATTTGGAGCGCTGGGGGGGAAAAAAAAAGAAAGAAAAGAAAAGCAATACCTGGACATTTATATTTTTTCATGGTATGGGGAGAGAGGTGATAGAGGGTGGTCAGGATGGGGAACATGTGTACACCTGTGGTGGATTTATGTTGCTGTATGATCACACCAATACAATATTGTAAAGTAATTAGCCTCCAATTATAATAAATAAATTTATATTAAATAAAGAAAAAATCAAGATAATTTTGATATGCATCTGGATTTTAAAAAGTGATTACAGGTTTTTTTTAAATGGTAGTTTTGGTGATATAGAGCTCTATTAATTTTCTGTTGACCCATCTTGATACAATGGTATTAAGTGAGAGTGTGTGTGTTGGTCTCTCAGTTGTGTCCAACTCTTTGTGATTCCATGGACTATAAACTTACAGGTCTCTGTGTCCATGTGTTTCTCCAGGCAAGAATACTGGAGTGGATTGCCATTCCCTTCTCCAATTAAGTAACTAATAGTTATATAATCACAATAGTAAAATATGCTTAACAATTTTCACAATCAACAGGCAGACAAAAGATAAAAGATAATTACAATTGCAAGCTATAATGGAAACATGATTAACTTAACAATATAAAATAATTACATATGGTTTGGGGGGGATCAAGCAGAGTGATGTGGTAAGTGGAAGTGCATACATGTACTTTCACGTACAGTTGGTTCATTTAATCTATTTACATTTAAGGTAATTATCAATATGTATGGATTTGAGAGTTGAACCATAAAAAAGGCTGAGGGCCAAAGAATTGATGCTTTCAAACTGTGGTTTTGGAGAAGACTCTTGAGAGTTGCTTGGACAGCAAGAAGACCAAACCAGTCAATCCTAAAGGAAATAAACCCTGAATAGTCATTGAAAGGCCTGATGCTAAAGCTGGAGCTCCAATAGTTTGGCCACTTGATGGGAAGGTGGACTCATTGGAAAAGACATTGATGTTGGGAAAGACTGAGGGCAGGAGGAAAAGGAGATGATAGAGGATGAGATGGTTAGATGGCATCATTGATGCAATGGACAAGAATTTGAGCAAACTGCAAGAAATGGTGAAAGACAAGGAAGCCTGGTGTGCTGCAGTCCATGGGATCACAGAGTTGGACACGTCTGAGTAATTGAGTAACAACAATGCTACTATTACCATTTTAAAAATTGTTACAATTTATTTTCTGTAGATTTTTCCCTTCTCTTGTGTTTCCTATCTAGAGGGTTTTTGTTTGTTTGTTTTGTTTTGTTGTTTTGTTTTGTGTTTTAGCATTTATTGTAAAGCTGGTTTGGTGGTACTGAATTCTCTTAACTCTCACTTGTCTGGAAAGCTTTTGATTTTCCCATAAAATCTGAATGAGTCCTTCCAGGTAGAGTGTTCTTGGTTGTAGGTTCTTACCTTTCATAACTTTAAATATATCATTCAGTTCCCTTCTGGTTTGTAGAGTTTCTGTTGAGAAATCAGTGGATAGCCTGATGGGAGTTCCCTTGTATGTTTTCATTTTTCTCTTGTTGCTTTTAATGTTTTATCTTTATCTTTAATTTTTGTCAGTTTGATTATTATGTGGCTCAGCGTGTTCCTCCTTGGGTTTATCCTGCCTAGGGCTCTATGTGCTTCCTGGACTTCATTGACTATTTCCTTTTCCATGTTAGGGAAGTTTTCAGCTATTATCTCTTCAAATATTTTCTCAGGTCCTTTCTCTCTCTCTTCAGCTTTTGGGACCCCTATAATGCGAATGTTGTTGCATTTAATGTTGTCCCAAGTGTCTCTTAGGCTGTCTTAATTTCTTTTTATTCCTTTTTCTGTATTCTGTTCTGCAGTAGTGATTTCCACCGTTCTGTCCTCCAGGTCATTTATCTATTCTTCTGCCTCAGTTATTCTGCTATTGATTTTTTTCTAGTGCATTTTTCATCTCTATTTCTTTGTTCTTTAGTTTTTGTAGGTCTTTGATAAACATTTCTTGCATCTTCTTCATTGTTTTCCTGAGATCTTGGGTGACCTTCTCTATCATTATTCTGAATTCTTTTTCCTGGAAGTTTGCCTATCTCCACTTAACTTAGTTGTTTTACTGGGGCTTTATCTTGTCTCTTCATCTGGAACATAACTTTCTGCTTTTTAATCCTGATTAACTTTCTGTAATGTGGTTTTGGTTTTAGCCACTGTGGGACTGTGGTTCTTCTTGCTTCTTCTGTCTGCCCTGTGATGGAGGAGGCTCTTAAGCTGTCTTAATTTCTTTTCACTAATCTAGAGCCAGACATCTTGGAATGTGAAGTCAAGCGAGCCTTAGAAAGCATCACTACAAACAAAGCTAGTGGAGGTGATGGAATTCCAGTTGAGCTGTTTCAAATCCTAAAAGATGATGCTGTGAAAGTGCTGGACTCAATAAATTTGAAAAACTCAGCAGTGGCCACAGGACTGGAAAAGGTCAGTTTTCATTCCAATCCCAAAGAAATGCCAAAGAATGCTCCAACAATCGCACAATTGCACTCATCTCCCAGGCTAGTAAAGTAATGCTCAAATGCACTGTAGATGGTGCTTGTAGCCATGAAATTAAAAGACAAGATGAAGTATTTGGGGATGGGGACCTGCTCCCTAGGAAGGGAGTCATGAAGGAGGAAAAGTTTCCACACTCAGAGTCTTGGGAGGTCAGCAGAACCTCAGAGAGCAGTTAAACAGTGGATATTGAGAAAGCAAAACAAAGAGAATTCACCCCAGCGATTGTGCTGAAGGGCACTTTCCAGCTGAGAAGCGGCCACATACTCACAGTTGCTTTAGAGAGCGGGAGATGGGTGCAGAGACTTGGGTTTCAGGGGTCAGACTTCAGGAAGAGGACTGGGGTAGATTTCCATGAAGATACTGTGAGGGGGCTAGTGTGACATAGTGGAAGCAGACCAGAGAAAAGCCTGCACCCAAGAGAAGGAAAAAAATTATTCCCATGAGAAGGCTTTAACTGCACTCTAACTCCACCCACTAGAAGAACAAAGGACCCCACTTTAGCGAATGCCAAAGAAGGAGGATGAGCCAGCTGTGGTCTGCAGTTCCAGAGGTAGAAAAGTAGGCTTGAGTGTGAAAGCTGGAAAGTGAGGGGTCTGCTACTGTTTTGGCCGCAGGGATTGCAGTTACCACCAAATTATGGGTGGCTGCAGGTCACTGCCCACATCTTCCTGGGAGCCCAAATGACTTGGCTCTACCAAGGGTGTCATAACGCAGGACCAATTCTTCTGGGGAAGTGCAAGACCTGCCTCAGATTGTGGCAACCTCCCTCAGGTACCAGCCATGGCAGACAATCACAACACAGCCCAGCTGTGTCTACTGTACCCTCCCTCTCCCCACTTCAAACTGAGCAATTGGGCCCTAAGAAGAGGCTACTTAAATCCCCTCATGTCTGGGCAGAAAACATGCCGTGGAAAGAAATATATAGCAGAAGTGGGCCCAATTGGAACACCAGGAGCTCTGTGAGTAAAGGAAAGAGGGGAAAACTTCCTTGCAGTTGCAGGGAAGTGGATTAAATCCCCCCAACTAGCCTGAGATTGTGAAATGTGAGGGCAGCTGTAGACTTTGAAAGCAAGTACAAGATGGATCAAGGCAAGATCTGAGACTGAGCTGATCCCATGCACTCCACAAGATGTACAGAGACCTTGGAAAAAATCTTGGAGGACTTTTTGAGTAGGCAAACTGACTAGTCAGAGGAAATCAAAACATTCACAGACAATATTAAGAGAACCCAGCATCATCATACAAGCTTTACAACAAATGCTAAAGGAGCTTCTTTAGAAAGGAAGACACAAGAGAAGGAAACGATCTACATTAAAAAAAAAAAAAAAGCCAGAGCAGGAAATTAAATGGCAATAAGATTATATATATCAATAATTACCTTAAATGCAAATAGAATAAATACTCCAAGCAAAAGACATAGATTGGCTGAATGGATACAAAACCAAGCCCAATACAATCTGAATGGACTAAGACAGGGTTTTCCAGAATACAAAAGCATCTGAATCACTAGACTGAATAAAGAAGATCTAGCCTTCCCAGTGTGGCCAGTATCCAACCTGTTGAAGAGCCCTCAGTTTAGTTCAGTCACTCAGTCGTGTCTGACTCTTTGTGACCTCATGAATTGCAGTTCACCAGGCCTCCCTGTTCATCGTCATCTCCAGGAGTTCACTCAAACTCACGTCCATTGAGTCTATGATGCCATCCAGCCATCTCATCTTCGGTCATCCCCTTCTCCTCCTGCCCCCAATCCTTCCAAGCATCAGAGTCTTTTCCAGTGAGTGAACTCTTTGCATGAGGTGGCCAAAGTACTGGAGTTTCAGCTTTAGCATCATTCCTTCAAAAGAAATCCCAGGGTTGATCTCCTTCAGAATGGACTGGTTGGATCTCCTTGCAGTCTAAGGGACTCTCAAGAGTCTTCTCCAACACCACACGTCAAAAGCATCAGTTCTTCGGCACTCAGCGTTCTTCACAGTCCAACTCTCACATCCATACATGACCAAAGAAAAAACCATAGCCTTGACTAGATGGACCTTAGTCAGCAAAGTAATGTCTCTGCTTTTGAATATGCTACCTAGGTTGGTCATAACTTTTCTTCCAAGGTGTAAGTGTCTTCTAATTTCATGGCTGAAGTCACAGTCTGCAGTAATTTTGGAGCCCCCCCCAACAAAGTCTGACACTGTTTCCACTGTTTCCCCATCTATTTCCCATGGAGTGATGGGACCAGATGCCATGATATCCATTTTCTGAATGTTGAGCGTTAAGGCAACTTTTTCACTCTCCTCTTTCATTTTCATCAAGAGGCTTTTTAGTTTTTCTTCACTTACTGCCATAAGGGAGGTGTCATCTGCATATCTGAGGTTATTGATATTTCTCCCTGCAATTTTGATCCCAGCTTGTGTTTCTTCTGGTCCAGCGTTTCACATGATGTACTCTGCATAGAACTTAAATAAGCAGGGTGACAATATACAGCCTTGACTTACTCCTTTTCCTCTATGGAACCAGTCTGTTGTTCCATGTCCAGTTATAACTGTTGCTTCCTGGCCTGCATATAGACTTTTCAAGAGGCAGATCAGGTGGTCTGGTATTCCCATCTCTTTCAGAATTTTCCACAGTTTATTGTGATCCACACAGTCAAAGGCTTTGGCATAGTCAATAAGGCAGAAATAGATGTTGTTCTGGAGCTCTCTTGCTTTTTCCATGATCCAGCAGATGTTGGCATTTTGATCTCTAGTTCCTCTGCCTTTTCTAACACCAGCTTGAACATCAGGGAGTTCATGGTTCACGTATTGCTGAAGCCTGGCTTGGAGAATTTTGAGCGTTACTTTACTAGCATGTGAGATGAGTGCAATTGTGCAGTAGTCTGAGCATTCTTTGGCATTGCCTTTCTTTGGAATTGGAATGAAAACTGACCTTTTCCAGTCCTGTGGCCACTGCTGAGTTTTCCAAATTTATTGAGTCCAGCACTTTCACAGCATCATCTTTTAGGATTTGAAACAGCTCAACTAGAATTCCATCACCTCCACTAGCTTTGTTTGTAGTGATGCTTTCTAAGGCTCGCTTGACTTCACATTCCAAGATGTCTGGCTCTAGATTAGTGAACACATCATCATGATTATCTGAGTCATGACGATCTTTTTTGTACAGTTTTTCCATGTATTCTTGCCACCTCTTCTTAATATCTTCTGCTTCTGTTAGGTCCAGACCATTTCTGTTCTTTATCGAACCCATGTTTGCGTGAAATGTTCCCTTGATATCTCTAATGTTCTTGAAGAGATCTCTAGTTTTTCCCATTCTGTTGTTTTCCTCTGTTTCTTTGCATTGATCGCTGAAGAAGGCTTTCTTATCTCTTCTTGCTATTCTTTGGAACTCTGCTTTCAGATGCTTATATCTTTCTTTTTCTCCTTTGCTTTTCACCTGTCTTCTTTTCACAGCTATTTGTGCGGCCTCCCCAGACAGCCATTTTGCTTTATTGCATTTCTTTTCCATGGGGATGTCTCCTGTACAATGTCACAAACCTCATTCCATAGTTCATCATGCACTATATCTATCAAATCTAGGCCCTTAAATCTGTTTCTTACTTTCACTGTATAATCATAAGGGATTTGATTTAAGTCATACCTGAATGGTCTAACAGTTTTCCCTACTTTCTTCAATTTAAGCCTGAATTTGGTAATTAAGAGTTCATGATCTGAGCCACAGTCAGCTCCTGGTCTTGTTTTTGTTGACTGTATAGAGCTTCTCCAGCTTTGGCTGCATAGAATATAATGAATCTAATCTCGGTGTTGACCATCTGGTGATGTCCATATGTAGAATCTTCTCTTGTGTTGTTGGAAGAGGGTGTTTGCTATGACCAGTACATTTTCTTGGCAAGTGTCTATTAGTCTTTGCCCTGCTTCATTCCACATTCCAAGGCCAAATTTGCTTTTTTACTCCAGGTGTTTCTTGACTTCCTGCTTTAGCATTCCAGTCTCCTATAATGTAAAGGACATCTTTCTTGGGTGTTACTTCTAAAAGGTCTTGTAGGTCTTCATAAAACCATTCAACTTCAGCTTCTTCAGCATTGCTGATTGAGGCATAGACTTTGATAACTGCGATATTGAATGGCTTGCCTTGGAGATGAAGAGAGATCATTCTGTCGTTTTTGAGATTGCATCCAAGTACTGCATTTCAGACTCTTTTGTTGACCATGATGGCTACTCCATTTCTTCTGGGGGATTCCTGCCCACAGTAGTAGATATAATGGTCATCTGAGTTAAATTCACTCATTTCAGTCCATTTTAGTTCACTGATTCCTAGAATGTCGACGTTCGCCCTTGCCATCCTCCGGTTTGACCACTTCCAATTTGCCTTCATTCATGGACCTGACATTCCAGGTTCCTATGCAATATTGCTCTTTACAGCATCGGATCTTGCTTCTATCACCAGTCACATGCACATCTGGGTATTGTTTTTGCTTTAGCTCCATTCCTTTATTCTATCTGGAGTTATTTCTGATATGCCACTGATCTCCAGTAGCATATTGGGCACCCAATGACCTGGGGAGTTTCTCTTTCAGTATCCTATCATTTTGCCTTTTCATACTGTTTATGGGGTTCTCAAGGCAAGAATACTGAAGTGGCTTACCATTCCCTTCTGAAAAGGACCACGTTCTGTCAGACCTCTCCACCATGACCCACCCATCTTGGGTTGCTGCAAAGTCATGGCTTGATTTCATTGAGTTAGACAGGCTATGTTCCTAGTGTAATTAATTTGACTAGTTTTCTGTGAGTATTATTTTAGTGTGTTTGCTGTCCAGTGCCCTCTCGCAACACCTACTATCTTACTTGGGTTTCTCTTACCTTGGGCATGGAGTATCTTTTCATGCCTGCTCCAGCAAAGCAATGTATAATGAGTGTGAATTATCTTTCTTTTCTTTAACTTGGATGTCAACATCTTATTCTGTTGGACATGTTCTCAGGCTTTCAGACTCTTGGACATAGACCTGTGGCCCCCAGTCTAAGGTCTTGGAACTCAGGCTTAATTATACCAGTGACTTTCCTGGTTCTCCAGCTTGAAGACAACAGATTATGGACATACCAGCACCCATAATGGCTTAAACTAATTTCCATAATAAATCTTCTAAAATATACATACACACAAATACGTATGTATATATATAACCTCCCATTGATTCTGTTTTTCTGATGGACCTTGATTATATATACCAAGTAGTAAGAAAAGCTTAGTGATCACCCAAAAGTTCATGTTTTATATATCCTTACATGTGCTTATAGGAGTTATTGATTCAATAGTGGATATTCCTTTAGGAGCTGGAAAAAGATTCCATGCAAATGGAAATAAAAAGAAAGGAGGAATAGTAATACTCATATCAGGTAAAATAGACTTTAGAGACCATTACAAGAGACAAGGAAGGACATTACATAATGATCAAAGGATTACCCAGGAAGAAGATAAAACAATTATAAATATAGATGCATCCAATATAAATAAGGCAAATGTTAACAACTATTAAAGAGGAAATCAAAAGTAACACAATAATACCCCACTGAAATACCCCACTGAAACCAATGTACAGATCACCCAGACAGAAAATTAATAAAAATGCTTTAAATGATACATTGGACCAGTTTTACCTAATTGATACCTACATGGCATTTTATCAAAAAACAATAGATTTCACATCTGTTTATCTTCTAAATAGATTTCTCAATTGCATATAGAACATTCTCCAGGATTAGATCATATCTTAGGTTACAGATCAAGCCTTGGTAAATGTTTAAAAACTGAAACCATTTCAGGCATCTTTTCTGACCACAGCAAGGTAGAGTAAATTAAGAACGTACTACAGGAAACGAACTATAAAAAACACAAAAACAGATGTGAAACAGTATACGTCTGAAGAACCAACAGATTACTGAAGAAATAAAAAGGAAATAAAAAACATTCAGGGAAACAAATGAGAAAAATGCAACAACTCAAAACCTATGAGATTTAGTAAAAGTAGTGCTAATAGGACAGTATATAGCAATACAAGCCTACCTCAAGAAACAAGAGAAACAACAAATAAACAGCATAATGTTACACTTAAAGGAACTAGAAAAAGAACCAAAAAACACAAAGTCTGTAAAACGAAAGAAACAATAAAGATCAGCACAGAAACAAATGAAAAAAGAAATAAGGAGAAAATAGCAAAGGTCAATAAAACTAGAAAGGTTCTTTGAGAAGATAAACAAAATTGACAATTTGCTAGCCAGACTTATCAAGAAAAAATGGAGAATACTCAAATCAATAAAGCTACAAATTGAAAAGGGAGAAGTTATAACAGATAACATAGCAATTCAAAGGATCATACAGACAACTACAAGCAACTATATGCCGATAAAATGGACAACCTCAAAGAAATGGACAAATTCTTAGAAAACTATAGCCTTCCAAAACTAAACGAGGAAGAAATAAAAAACTTGAACAGACAATCACAGGCAAAGAAATCAAAACTGTAATTAAAAAATTCTCAAACAAAAAAAGCCCAGGCCAGATGACTTCACAAGTGAATTCTATCAAATGTTTCAGTAAAGTTCAATTCAGTGGCTCAGTCGTGTCCGACCCTCTGTGATCCCATGAATCACAGCACGCCAGGCTTTCTTGTCCCTCACCAACTTGCAGAGTTCACTCAGATTCACTTCCATTGAGTCCGTGATGCCATCCAGCCATCTCATCCTCTGTCGTCCCCTTCTCCTCCTGCCCCCAACCCCCCCCC
>SJYC01064313.1:0-16513 GCA_006408675.1 Madoqua kirkii | reverse complement strand
ACCTTGTAGAACTGTAGGTAAAATATAAAAAATATTTTAAATATGACAGGAGAAAGCATTCTATCCTTTTAAAAATATAATGTACCTATATCTAGAATTTTAAATGTAGTTCTCATCACTGTACCTTAGGAAAGAGTTAATGGGCTAGAAGTAAACAGATGTGTGTTTATTTATATAAATGTATATCACATATAATTGTTATCATTATCACATAGAAAAGTAAATGAAGTTCTATCATGTAAAGAAAAAGTGTAAATGGGCCAAAGAACTAAATAGAAATTTCTCCAAAGAAGACTAACAAACACATAAAAAGACGCTCAATGTCACTCATTATCAGAGACATGCAAATCAAAGCCACAATGAGGTACCATTTCACACCAATCAGAATGGCTGCTGTCCAAAAGTCTACAAGCAATAAATGCTAGAGAGGGTGTGGAGAAAAGAGAACCCTCTTACACTGTTGGTGCGAATGCAAACTAGTATAGCCACTGTGGAGAACAGTGTGTATATTCTTAAAAAAAAAAAAAAAAACTGGAAATAGAACTGCCTTATGACCCAGCGAAACCAGAATTGAAAGAGACACATGTACCCCAATGTTCATCGCAGCACTGTTTATAATACTAGGACATGGAAGCAACCTAGATGTCCATCAGCAGATGAATGGATAAGAAAGCTGTGGTACATATAAGCAATGGAATATTACTCAGCCATTAAAAAAATACATTTGAACCAGTTATAATGAGGTGGATGAAACTGGAGCCTATTATACAGAGTGAAGTAAGTCAAAAAGAAAAACACCAATACAGTATACTAACACATATATATGGAATTTAGAAAGATGGTAATGATAACCTTGTATATGAGACAACAAAAGAGACACAGATGTATAGAACAGTCTTTTGGACTCTGTGGGAGAGAGAGAGGGTGGGATGATTTTCAAGAATGGCATTGAAACATGTATACTATTATATGTGAAATGAGTCGCCAGTCCAGATTCATTGTATGATACAGGATGCTTGGGGCTGCACTGAGATGGCCCAGAAGGATGGTATGGGGAGGGAGGAGGGAGGGCGGTTCAGGATGGGGAACACGTGTATACCTGTGGTGGACACATGTTGATGTAAGGCAAAAAACAATACAATATTGTAAAGTAATTAAACTTCAATTAAAATAAATAAATTTATATTAAAAAAGAAGAAGTGTAAAACTCTTCAAACCCATAAAACTGAAAACTTTGGAGATACTATTATTCAGTCTGCAATATAATTAGGTATGATAAACAACTTCTGTTTTGTGCTCACTGTATTGTAAGCACTATGCAAAGCACTTTAAATGTATTAAGGCATTTAATTCCACCACAAAGTATCTTTCATATGGTATTATTAATGTCCAAATGAAACACAGAGAAGTCCAATAATTTACTCCATATGACACGGGTAATTAGCAGTAGAATCAAGATTAAAACACAGACATTTTGAATTTAGGGAATGTATCCTTAATCACTGCTTGTGAAACACAAACATAATTTTTTAACATTGATAGAGGTACTTGATGAACTGGAAGAAGGTAAATTTGAGCAAATAAAAATAAGTATATAAAATAAACTACAAACCTTGAAATCTGAAAAACAAATTTTTGAATCCTAAAAGAAGCACCTTTAAGATATAAAAACAGAATTAAGAAGTCTTTATAAAGTTACACAGACAATATGATAAAGCAGGAAAAGTAAGGGAAGTTGTGGGAGGTAAGTCTCTAGCATTGAATGCAGTGGCCTCCATCAGCCACATCTTCCCCTGTGCCATGCTTATTGCCAACACACACAGGGGCTGCAGAAGATGAGGAGCCTCTTGTCTCGCCCCACCTGCCATTCATTTCTCCTCTACATTATAATGTGGGAGCGTCAGCCTTTTATGTCAACCTATGTGAATGTTTTCTGTATTGAGTCATAAGCATCTACAGGGCATATAACAGATATTACCCAACTCACTGGGCATATCACCCAACTCAGTTCCAAACTCAACATTTTTGATAAATAGATTTTAATTTTGATAAACAGATGTGCTGCTATTTTACTCAATTTCACAGTTTCATACACCAATAGGGTCTATTTTGAGGAATAAGAATGTGTTTTTGATCTAATATCTTTTCATTGATAAGAATATAGCTGAACACATGACTCCATAACACTGGAATAGGAATGTCAGTAAAATATTCTTTAGAGAATATCATACCATATCTAAGGTTAATAACAGTTCATTTTTACTGAAGATTCTGACAATGAATTTGTTCAGGTTGGGGACATGACCATTCTGGGCATTTTCTTTATGCACACAATCTGCTCTCCTGAATCTATTGAGCCTTTGGTTTTTGCAGTTAACCTCATCCTGCTGCTGCTCACGTTACCAGAGTATCTGGTATGGAACACAATCATTGTCCATTTCAAGGCATCAGTTAACTGGTAAGGGATATCACACATCATCTTCCTTGCTCCTTTCATATTCCTTTTTTTTTCCTGAGAATATGCCCCTGTGCAGAGATCACAGAGGAGGTCATTCATTGAAAAATTAGGTCAAGTGGACACCAAGACTCACTTTTTTTTTTCTACATTTATTAAATATAATGTTCCATCCCAGTTGGCAAGGAATTTTTATCTAAAAGATAGCATATCTTTTGTTGTAAAAACTGTGTGCTATAAAAACATATTGTTGTCAATATTTGGTCCACACTCATCTTGAGGAGAATGTGACTTTTATAGATTAAAAACCAAACAAACCTGGGTCATCTGAAATTCTTAATTAAAATCGTGGAAGGTGGGGAAGAAAATATAGTTCTGCCACAGTCTCAGGAGTAGTAAAAGCTAATCCAGGATAAAATTAAATAGTTAGAAATGTTTATAACACATGTAGTAGAGATGATTTTTGTTACCAACAATAAATTTTAATACCATAAATAAACCATAAGAAAATATAGCTATATTTTATTGGAACCTTTATAGTATTAATCTAATATTGGCATTTCAATTCGTGCCCTTTTTTGTTTGCACTTGCTTATTTCCCCTTTGCTGCCCCTTTGTTTTCATCTTTCTTTATCATTTAAGTGAGTTTCCATGATGGCACATTGCTGGGTTTTGCTTTTCTAAACACATCCCTCTGTTTTGTAATGGTAGCAAATTCAGTTCATTCTCATTTATTAGATAATGATGGATTCCCTTAACCAAATTCTTTACTTTGCTTATTATACTTGTATTTATCTTAAAATGAAGATCATGGCATCCAGTCCCATCACTTCATGGGAAATAGATGGGGAAACAGTGGAAGCAGTGTCAGACTTTATTTTTGGGGGCTCCAAAATCACTGCAGATGGTGTCTGCAGCCATGAAATTAGAAGACGCTTACTCCTTGGAAGAAAAGTTATGACTATATTCAAAAGCAGAGATGTTACTTTGCCGACTAAGGTCCATCTAGTCAAAGCTATGGTTTTTCCTGTGGTCATATATGAATGTGAGAGTTGGACAGTGAAGAAGGCTGAGCGCCGAAGAATTGATGCTTTTGAACTGTGGTGTTGGAAAAGACTCTTGAAGAGTCCCTTGGACTGCAAGGAGATGCAACCAGTCCATTCTGAAGGAGATCGGCCCTGGGATTTCTTTGGAAGGAATGATGCTAAAGCTGAAACTCCAGTACTTTGGCCACCTCATGCGAAGAGTTGACTCATTGGAAAAGACTCTGATGCTGGGAAGGACTGGGGGCAGGAGGAGAAGGGTACGAGAGAGGATGAGATGGCTGGATGGCATCACTGACTCGACAGACGTGAGTCTGAGTGAACTCCGGGAGATGGTGATGGACAGGGAGGCCTGGTGTGCTGCAATTCATGAGGTCGCAAGGAGGCAGACACGACTGAGCGACTGAACTGAACTGAACTGATTTAACAGTGATATTTCTTATTTTTCCAAATTTTGCTTAGCTTTCTATTCTATGTATTTTTCTATTCCTCCCTAAAGTTTGGTTTTCTCTGTGATTGATATTTTTCTGCCTCTTTTGGGGTACAGTTCATGGGCTCAGGCAACTAGACATACTCAACACTGATAACTGACCTTTGTTACCAGGCTTGAGCCCAGGGGCAGGATGTCCTGGGTTCTCAGTTCTTCCACTCGGCGGTAGTAGGACCATACCCAAATCACCTGCCCTCCTTGAACAGGAAAACATGGGCAGTTGGTGCTCCTGCTTCCCACTCGCTCCTTAGGCTTCTGGACTAGGTTTGGGCTGAGCAATCAAAAATGACCTGAGAAAATGATCTTTTCCATGTCTTTGGCCCATTCCTCTCAGAATGCTAGGAAGACATTTCTCAAATACACTCTTATAGGTCTTCCATTTCTGTGGGACAGCAGGGTTTATGTGATATTCTTCTCCCCTGTCCTCAGTATAACAAAACACTGCAAAATGCTGAGGCTCTGCCTTTGGACACACAAGAGGTGGGCTAGACACCAAACTCTCCTGTCTCCAGGCTTAGAGGGGAACCTTCTACCATCTTATTTCAGCATTTGGTATTGCAGAAATGTCCATATGATAAGGCTGGAATAAACAGGGGACAGGAAATTGAAACAGGGACCCACAGAAGACATGCCCTGGGGAACTACAGCTTATACTCAAGGTCTTGAGGAAGCAGCTATAAACCTATACTTCATTGCTTACAAATCACCTTAAAAGCCAAGAAATCCCTCTGGCTCAGATCTGGTTTGGACCATGCCTTGCCTGCTCCCACCATCCTAATTCTGTTTTCTCTCAGCCATGAGAAGTATCTATTTCTCCATCTCTAACTTTCTGTAACATTCATTTCATTAGGCAAACCTCTGAACCCCTCGAGGGAAATGCAAGGTTCCTTCAGTCCCTACTCAAAGCGTCACAGAAGTTGGACCACTGCCGTCTCCTGCAGGCAGTTGAGAACTCGCTGAGGCCAGCCACCTCAACTGTGTGAGTGAGCCACCTCAACTGCTCCTGCACACTTCCCCCGTCTGTGTCCTGCGATGTCACGGGACCATGGTGCTTATTTCCTGCTCACCCATGGGTTCTGAGGTGCTCTCTACCTGCTCTTCCACTGCAATGCTTTATCGCTTGATAAAATAGTTGCACAATGGAAAAGATACATATATATACACTTGTATAGTGTACAGCAGAAAGTAACCCAACATTGTCAATCAATTATGCTTCAATAAAATAATCACCACACACACACATACACACAAAGTTCCACAAGCTCCCTGGGGACAGGGAGAGGGCTTCTTCGATGCTGGAGGCCCTGTGACCATGCTGAGGGGTTGAGGTAGGAGGCAGATGGGCCCCCTCAAGGTAAAGCAATTGGAGATTCATTCTCTGTTGACCCAAACTCCAAGACGAGAATAGCAGGACAACTAAGGGAAAAGTCTGGGCCCTCCCCAGTCAGGAGGACCGGCCCTCCCTGCACCGCCACCACCACATATGCACAGAAAAGGCTCCTCGCAGGCCAGAAGGGGAGCCCTGTAAACGGATGCTCTACCCAGATGCCTCTGTGGTAGGACCCATCTTAGCCAAGAGATGTGTAAACACGTGTGGGAGGATCCTGAGATATACCAAATACGGACCATGAACCAGGCAGATTAGAATGATCGGCTAGAGGAAACCGGAAGAAATGCCCCATAATAGTGTCAGGGGAAGCACCTTGACCGATACCGCCCTCCCTGGCCAGGCACCATAGTAACCATTCGCATGAGCTGTTTTACGACAGGAGGTCCTGGCTAAGGAACACGGAACTAATAAGCCTCCACCAACTGGAAGAGTCTGGGAAAGGTCAAAAGGAGACACCATCTGTCCGCCCACCTCCCAGAATCCTTATCTCTGGCATCCTTCTTGGCTGAACAAGGCTGCACCACCAGGAAGAACTCTGAGTCAGAATGATTGGCTAAGGACAACCCAGAAACGAATCCCATCACCATTAAACCTGAGACTGCGAGCCACGTGGGAGAGCTGTTCTCCTGGGTTCCCTTACCCTACTGCTCTCCACCCGGGTGCCCTTTCCTAATAAAGTCTCTTGCTTTGTCAGCATACATGTCTCCTTGGACAATTCATTTCCTACTGTTAGACAAGAGCCCAGTTTCAGGCCCTGGAAGGGGTCCCCCTTCCTTCAACAATAGTAATTCAAACTGCCATGAAGATGTGACTCAGAGACTCCCTCTCCCGGAGTCTGCTCGAGTGTCTACCCAAATGTACTGTGTTGTTTCCCCTCTTAATAAATACTATACTTGCTACACTACCTTCCATCTTTGTGGCAATTCTTTTCCGCAAAGCCCAAGGACCAGGGCCCTTGTCTCTGACCATTGGGTCTAGTGGATAGGATCCGGAGCGTTTACCACCATGACCTGGCCTCAATCTCTGGCTGGGATTCTAAGCCTTGCTTCAAGCACTTGCAGGCTGAGGCCACTCAAGAGCAGGGTGACAGGAGGCAGGAGTGACCAGTGACACCCTCCCCTCCCCAATCAACAGCTCCCCTCCTCCACTGAGCCCTCCTCCACACGTGTATTGTTCAGTTACTCAAGAGCCTCCAACTCTTTGTGACCCCAGGTACTGAAGCCCACCAGGCTCTTCTGTCTATGGAATCTTCCAGGCAAGAATACTGGAATGGGTTGCCATTTCTTACTCCAGAGGATCTTCCCATCCATACGTGAAAGAACATCAAACAACTCTGTTCAAAACAGTTTATTTTATTTTATTTTTGTCAGACAAACACATTGATTTCTGGACCACAGTAGAGGATGGAAACCTTTCACAAACTTATTTATTTGAAAATACAAATATAAAATTATACTTTCCACATCTGTGATGTGAGAGACTGCCATCCACATAGTAATTTTTTACAACAGGGCTTTAAGAAAGCCACACAGAAAGACCTGAAAGATGCTTGAGATATATATATATATAGATACATATATATGTATATATATAAAAAAAATACTCACTACCAAAGTTGTCATCAGTTTCATACTAAAGTATAAAAGTAAGGGTGAGGTCAGCCACAGTGCTAGGGAAAGTTTATTTAGATACATTGATGTCCACATGAAACGCTTAGACTTGCATCCTATTATATATGGAATTCCGAGTTTACAACACACCATGAACGGCAGATTGGCTAGCCCACGCTACTCAAAGGACACTCACAGATTCCACACAGGATGGTACAGTATGTACAGAATACAGTAGCAGAGAGCCTTCTGGAAGGCTCTGGAAACTTTTGTCTCTCAGTCTCCATCCCCCGCCCCCCACGTGCCCCTGCCTCCTAGAAACAAACTCCTATCCGAGACAATACATTCTGATTATTTGATAGCCAAGAGTTTGGATTCAGGTTGCTTCCCCAGAGGGGTGGGTTTTTATGTATATATTTTTGTTTTAGTTTACTTACTTTTTTTTTTTTGGTTAAAAAAAAAAAAGAAAACAAACAGTACAGTATTAAAGTATTGCTTAACGTACAGCGTCTCCTTGGGTAGTGTCTATGCCCAGGATGGGGCCGAGCTGACTTCTTCTTTTTGTTTGGAGTGGGGGCCGGGTGGAAAGGCGTGGGGGGAGCCTGCCGGTATCTCTCGTCCATGTGCTTGCCTGCATCTGTCCCTCTGCCCCTGCCCTCAGCCCCCCACCCTGCTTCAGCCTTCCTTGGAAGATAGCCTGGCTTGTGAAGCACATTCAAGAAAGAAAAACCTTTTTCCCTCCCCACCCTACTCCCCAGCCTCCCTCTGTCCCTGTGAGCCACTCCCAACCAATAGAGAGAAGTATGAGTTAGTGTTTCTTTTGTAAACAATTTCATATGCAATATAATACAGAAAGCATGGCTGACCTTCAATTTAAAAAATGTAGTAAACTATATTGCTTTATTCTTGATTATGCTGCAGTGAGTGAATGGCAGAATGAAGCAGTGTGGGTGGGTGGTGGTGGCTAAGTCCCTAGCCCTCGTTTGCACTAAAGATCAAAATAGGTTTTGCTTTTCTATTTGGAACCAAAAAAAAAAATTTTTTTTTTTTCCAAAATCCCCAAATGAAAAAGAACCAAAGAAAAAAAAAAAAAAGATAAAACCAAGAAACAAAACAAAATTGAAAACAAAAACTGAACACCTTTCAGGTCATTAGAACCAACAATTACCCAATGATTTTTATACTAGTCTAGCAAGATGTGTGTAACATTCACTGGCTGTGAATTGCTGTGCAGCGAAACAGTAAATAGACAGCAACAGAGCCATGCTACCTTAAAGTCCAAGCTACGAGTTCAAATTAGGATGAAGGTTATGAAGGAGAGAAACGCAAAGGCCTGTTGGGACTTCGTTTGAATCAAGCCCATGAGCGACCGGGATAGAGTGAGGCTGTCTGGTTTTCCCAGTGGGTGTGAGGAAGGCCACAGACAGGTGTGCAAGCTCCTGGAGAAGAGACCCAGAACTCGGTCATCCCTGTCAGCTCCACGTCCAGGGAGAACTAGGAATCGGTCCAGGAGCTTACGTGCCCGCTCTCCTCCGAGTGGGAGGAGAGGAGTCTGGGGGGCCCAGGCAGATGGATCTAGAAGCCAGAAAGTCACCCGGTGGCTGCTTTATGATTCCGGGGAAAAGCCATCAGCCAAGAGGGTTTCTCCCCCAGGGAAGGCGGAAGGTGGTTCCCATGTTCGCCGTTGAGCTTAACTGACACAAAGACAAGGCTGAACATCAGTGCTAAAATAATTTACAAAAATCTTTCAAAATGGACTTCTAGATGAGTGGGGGACTAATGTGAACCTTAACCTAGGTAGCCACATTAAAACATATCAGATTTCCACGAGATTTGTGCTATGGGCTACTGGGTCTCTTCAAAAGGTATTATAAACATCTAAAACATATTCACACAGATTATCAATTTCTTCTGAGCATTCTTAAAAAAATATTTTTTTCTCTTAGTAAAATCATTTTAATATACCATGCCTCCCTCTTTTAAAAAATAAATTAAAAAAATCCAGTTTTGCATATCTAGCATTAGCATTTAAGGTAGTATGGCACACCCCTTCACAGCTGGGGGTGGGGTGGGGTGGAATCTACAAAACGCCGCAGAGTCTACCGGCATCTGAACATCGTGAGACCTTGGGTTAGTTGAAACCACATCAGATCAGCAAAAATAAAATGAAAACTTGAAATTGAAAACAAAAAAATGAAAGGAAAAAACTGCCCCAAAATTATTAGCATTTTTTTTTTCATAAATAAGAGAAAGTTCTATCCTTACTGGTCCTAAATCTGAATAACTATGTCTAATTTTTTTAAACCTTAATTACGTTATACCTATCAATATGTACTAGAAGAAAGAGGAGAAAAAAAGTCACTACACTAGAACCAGGACAGCACGCTTACAAGATAGCCATTTTATACAGTATTAACAGACAATGACCAACAAAGAGTCTCCTATGAGGTGATGGGGGATGCAGAGAAAGGAAGGCTAGTACAGTACATCACCAACATGGACAAAACAGTAATTAAATTCCCTAGTCTAGACACTGAATTTCTGGGAATTTATTGTCTCTCTTTTTTTTTTCTTTTCTTTTTTTAAATAAAACTTCTATTTTGTTATTTTATTACTTGAACAAGTTTTGATATTTTAAAAGCGCCCAGCATTTTACTTAACCTGGTTGTTTGGAAATTAAAAAAGAAAGAAAGAAAAACAAAAAAACAAACCTTCACCAAACAACCTAACATTTTATTGGAAAAAACAAAGAACATGATTAAAAAAAAAAAAAAAAGATGTTGCTGTTTAATTAGACTTGAAAAAGGCTTTTTTTCTTTCTTTCTGAGTTAGCATTTTGGAGCCTTTTGCTTGAAGATGCTTTTACCCTACCATGTCTGTGAATGTCTACATTAGTCTACTTTGTTAGTAAAATTTATAAAAATAGGAGTGCAGCAGCTCTTTATATAATAAATGTCGCATTCAGTGTCTCATACTGGCTGTGCCTTAAGTACCAAATTTATAAACGTAACAATTTAAAAAATATTAATAAAACGTCAATATCACATTTTAAAAAAGAAAAAAATATATATCCACACTACAATATGTTTTAATGCCATCTATTGAGTTGTACTTCTATAGTTGCTGTTGCCGACCTATTACCAATATTAAAAAAAAGTTAAATTAAAAAATATCCTTCATCATAAGTATCTTTCCCAACCGAGGACCATATATTATAACAGCCAAATGTTAAACATGTGCAAACAGGAAACGGTCAGTTTTTCCCACCAGTCACAGTGCAGTGATGTTTATACTTTTTACTTTTTAAAATTCTGTTTACATCTACAATAAATTAAAAAAAAATTCTTTCATAGCCTCTCTGGTGATACTTGCAGCACTGAGGTATTAAAAAAAATATATAAACCAAAAGGTTGCTTTCCTAATTGGTAAATAGAAAGTGAATGGAGAAAAGATTTCATTAATGCAGGCTTATCCACTCCTGGCCCATGGATCCCCGGAGCTGGGGGGTGGCTGGGGGGGACAGGGGGAGAAGAGAGGCAAAGTGTCCTAGGGACCTTTGGAGGTGCTGAAATGATTGGACAATAGAAAATGATCAAATATTTAAAAATTAAGACTGAAAAAGAATGTCCCCCCACCCCTCCCCACCCAAGCCAAACCAGGTGTGCTTTGAAACATTAAATATGTTAAATATTAAAATTGTAGCTTTGTTTTTAAAAAACGTCTTGGGAAAAGCAGTTTTTCGTATTTTAAATAAAAATCTAACTAGACGGTAACGTTGGAAGCTGTGCACAGACGAGAGGTTAATATGCTGGTATGACACTAATACAGTTCTTAGGTCTATCACACAGACAAGAGGAGCTAAACAGTGTTCTAACCTGTCCCGGGGTCGGCCTGGCAGCTGGGTGTTCATCCGTCTCAGTCACTGTTACCGTTCCTCCCCTCCTCCACCCACAGAGCATCAAACTGCCTGGGACCGACTCCCTCACAAAAATATTTTTGATTCTCTCTTTCTTAATAGTTTCTATGTAGTTAATGGAATTGTATTTACAACATTTTTTTTTAGAATTCACAATTGCAAAAAACCTTATAATATCACCTCTTTCAACAGAAAAAAAGCACTTATAGAAAAGGAGGACACGCAAAACATTGTCATCCTTACCTTATTGCCGAAAATAGATATACTTAGGTTAACAAAGAGACGCCACAAAAAAGAACCGTATAGAGTCTGTTCATTAGCCTACTACATCTCACTTCTTATACAATGCAGAGTAGAAAGTTGATGCCCACCTCCCGCTCGGCACTTCACAACCTCGCTTCTCTGTGTGTGCTCAAATTCCGCCTGAAAATTCATACAGTCTCAGAATTGATACCAAAATATTCAGAGTAATATTACCATCTCAGCATCCTTGAAAAGTGAGAACAGAATTAAACAAGCAAAAAAAAATTGTTTTAAGAAAATAATAATACCTTAATATAACAATTATACTATGGTTAGCTTTTAACTAGATATTAAAGCTATATGACTACTGGACTAAGTCAAAATCACTACCAAATGTGATTCAAAGAGATTTAAAAGGAGAAGAGGGAAGAGAGAGGAGGGAGGGAAACCATCAAGAAAAACAAAAACAAAACAAAACCAAAATCATGGGATATATACACATTTAAAAGCTGTTGTCTTATATTACAGCAGATTCGTGAGATGATGAGATGTAGTCAACCCTCGATCCGAAGTGAGCCATCTCTGGTTGGGATGGGGAGTGAGGCTGGTGGGGGAACAGGTCTGATGACATCACCTAAACAAAGGGCCACTCAGAAACTTCGCCCAGTCTTGCCTGGACATCCAGGTATGCTCTGCAGGGCACAGGAGGTCGAGGATGTCCGGAAGAGAACACAAAGTCGGGGTGGGAGGAGAAAGAAGAAATGTCAGGCAGGCATACCATTTACTTGAACTTTTCAACCAGCATTTTCAGAGTATGACTACGTTGGGCTACTGAGGGTGTTTGAAAGTGGCCAGGCTAACAGCTGACTGGGGTCACAGCCTGAGCCAAGCTTGATGCTGGGGAGAAAGAGGGCAGCTCTGTAGCTCATTTTGCTGGCTTGCTAATTTGCTGATTCGATACACTGTGGTAGAGTTCTTGAGGCAATGGTGGAAAATGGGGTCAGCAGACGTGGTCACGCTGGGTTTGCAGCTGGAACGGTGAGCTGCAGAATGACTTTCGCTGCCTTTTCTGGTTGAGTCTGTTTTCAAAGCTAAATGTTTAAAAGTGTCTGTCTTTAGGAGACACCCGTCAAGGACTGTCCATAATGAAAACTGCAAATTTCTACTTTAAAAAAATCATATTACATACAAAAGACTCAAGGTCAGGATGCTTGTAAAAACATACACAACAAATGATAATCAGCTTTGGTCCTAGGAAATGAGAACAGGCCCGGGATTCACAGACTTGCTGACTGATTCTCCCTGAACTGACTGGGAGCCAGGGGCCTTCCTTTCACGGATGGTGCTAAAAGGCTGAGGGTCATCTCTGCTGGGCACAGACCGTGTGTCTGTGTTTTGGGGCGGCCATGTGACTCAACTGGCCCACTTAATCATTTTGGAGGGGGCGAGTGGTTAGCTCCACTCTCTAGTCTGTTCCATCCTTAAAGCTGGATTCGGGAGGCTGGGCTGCGAGCAGCCTCACCTCCCTCCACCCGCAGGGAAGCTCTGCCGAGGAGGGTGGGGCCGGAGGCGGCAGGGAGCCCTGCACCACCTGCCTGCCTGCTGTTTCTGGCAGGGAGGGAAGAGGCACTGGCAGCTGTCTGATCCCCGTGTCATCTGACTCCACCAGGGCTGGAGCCACCTTCAGCCCCCCACGTTCTTGGGTCCATCAGCCCGCCTTGCTCTCAGAGGAGCCTCGGTTTACTGGGACCCCTACACCCAGCTGAATTAGTCGTGAGCAGCTCTCCTTCACACTGTTAGTGACCTCTGCTCTGGCGGGCCAGCAATGGCTGGGTCAGTGCTGGAAGGGAAGTGGAGGCGAGGGGGTGAAGAGAACTCACACACGGGGTTTATTGGGTTAAGAGAGGCAGTTGCGTTAGTCAAGGTGATTTCTTAGAGCAATATTAGAGAAATCCAAGAGATGTACAGAGCTTGGCTCCACCTGGTCCCCCAGCTGGGCCCACGCTACTGGGTCCTGGCTGGCTCGGGGGCCTGGAGCAACCCTTGACAAGAGGGGCGTCCTGCTGACTGCAAACCAACGTGGCAAATCCATCTCAGCCTTGCTTCTCCCAGAGGGACAAGTGCTCATGTCCCGGCTGGGATTTTGCAAGCAGGATCCACGCCCAGGCCTCAGCTGTGGCACTCCCTCTTCCGAAGAAACAGACTCTTGTCTCAAGACCCCAAACCAGCTTGCTCACACGGGTCACATTGAGCTTACACGAGAGAACCCCCTCTCCCTTCCTGGTGCTGTTCCGGAGAATGAGGGATACCCGTCTTCAATGAGAACGTGCTAAGAGGCTCCCTCATTGACTGCCCCAACCTCCCCTCTCCTCCACTCCACCCCTTCCATATCCCCATCAAAGTGATTTAAAAAATGTTTAATTAACTTGAGCTCAGTTTAAAAGGTTAGGAAACTGGCAGGGATCCAAATCCATGTAACGCAGGTGATGTCGTTAATTTAATTTGCTTTTCGTGCGGTAATCTGGATAATTACTCAGTAGTTACTGGCAAAAATGTTTTCTTTTCACTGAAAGATGGAGTCTGGCTGTCTCACTGCATGAACCCCACTGGCCGAGCCCAGCAAGCTCTGGGGAGCTGAGAGGGCCGGGCAACCCTTCACACCCTCCGCCCCCACGCCTGGCAGAAGTCTGATGTCTCTCTGCCTCTGTCCCCCTGGGATGGGCATAGCACAGCATCTCCTTCCAGTTTCCCACACTTTTGATCGTATTCAAGACAGAGAAAGATGAGAGGTGGGAAAGATAAAGGATCAAAAGAATCAAGGGAAAAAAAAGACAGTGGAAGAAAAATGGGGATCATGATTTAAGCCAGAGGGGGGATGAGAGATTAAAAGGCTGGATCTTGTTGCCCCCATCCCCCCGGAAAGGGGTGGAGAAAGAGGAGGGAGAGACGTTGACGCGATGGGACCAGGGCCCGTGCGTACTTGCATGCCCAGTGTGCATACATGTACGGACACGCCTGGCGGGCAAGAAACGTGGCAGAAAAGGCAATACCTCAGAGTGGGGTGGCAACGGAAGCACCTGCTCAGTGGTATCCATTTGTAAAGGCCGTTGCAATCAAAGGTCCCTAAAATTGCACAATTGTTAAGGTCATCAGCACGCTATACATGGGAACAGATTGTCATATTCTGGGAAAGGAAATTATCGCTAGGACTAGACTGTGGTTGCCAGCATGAATATGTAATTCTGAGACACCGTGCCATGAGGGGCTAGGATGACATCCTCCCAAACCCTGACTCCCAACCCTGGCCTGTCCGCTCACCCAGGGGAAAACTGAGAGCCAGATTCCCAGGGGTGCGTGGATGAGAGGAGATGGGGACTCGTGCCACCAACGGCAGGCACCACTGCACTGAGCCCCAGACAGCCCCCGACGGCTCCAGCTGGGGAGAAGGCCAGCCCCGTGCAGACCAAACGTGACTTGACGTTGTTATTTCAGAAACCAGCACAGCACACAGGTCAGAGACCCAGGTTTTCATGGACAGATAGGGTCAGTGTTTCTGAGTGCTGACTGTGTCCGACATAGTGGCAGACGATGCCTGAAACGGAGGCAGCTCTAGGTTGACTAGTTACTGCTCTCGAGTAGGTGTTACAGCCGATCCAAGGGGCTGCAACTCACCAAACTACTGCATAAGTGATACTGGTTCTGGAGTGGGATTCAACAAGGACCCGGACTGCACAGGCCAGGCAAGGCGTGTGTGTGTGTGTGTGTGTGTGTGTGTGTGTGTGTGTGTGTGTGTAGTGTGTATGAATGTGTGAGATGGTGTGTGCGCGCATGTGTGTGGGTCGGGGGGGGCGACCTTTCAATGCCAGGGGCAGAGACTGGCCGCCCCGATGCCCTGACTGTCTGCACTTGCTTTGTTCTCCCCAGCACAGCCCGGTAGGCAGGGTTCTCCCACAGGGATGTGACCTGGGACAGCAGACACCCCTCTTAGCTCAAAATCAAACTGTCTCCAAGATGGAGAGGTTGGCCGATTTTCGGTTTCCCCAGTGGAAGGGACAGCGAGCGAGTGGGCTCAGGCACATTCATGCTCACACACACCGGGAGGGGGAAGAACAATACAATCTGAAAACAGCATGCAAATCTGTTAAGCAAATTTCCATCGCCTGGATTAGTCAGATTATAGAACCACAGAGCATGACAAACGTCAAATGCACCTGGCCTTCGGGCGGGCGGAGCTAAAGAATGCAAAGGGGAACTTACTTGGAACCTGGAGACCGTAGGAAACATTAGCGGAGGAAACCCCCTGGGAAGGGACTTGCACCCCACGCTACGTCCCAGGCCCCAGTGTGCCCCAGGACCCCAGGCAGGACTCTGCTGACTCAGCCTGTCATCCTATGGGGATGGGGACGGGGCCCTAGCTCCAAGGTCCCAGCCCCCCTCAATCTCCAGGAGGCCGGGACCAAGCAGGGGGGCTGACCCCAGGGGTCTTCTACGAGCCAGCAGCTGCCTTAGCCTGTTTCCTTAAAGTCTCACAAACCAGCTTTTGAGGGAGGAACACTTCTTTTTGTTTTGCAGCCAGGGATGCGATGGGTTGTACATGCGGTTCAGGGTTGAATGGGCTGAACGTGACCCAGGAGTGACCTGCCCACACTCCCTCCACTCCACCTGCGGCCCACGCTCGGTGAGAAGCTGCAGCTGGGGGTGGCGGACGTGGGTGTGGCGGGGGACCCGGTGCCCGCTCCTGGCCTGCCAGCTCGGGGCTTCCCTGGCACATCACCGCCCCCCCGCGGGGCCGCAGGAGACAGGCGGGAGGGCAGGGGCGGGGAGGTACTTACGGCGATGCCGTGGCCAAAGCCCGAGCCTGGCTGAGGGCTGGCGGCGCTTATGTAATTCCCCACTCCGGAGTCCTGGCTGGCAGGGCCGTAGAGGTCGGCGACGGGTCCTGGGCTGTTGGCCCCCGGGAAGCCTCCGGGCCGCGCCGGGTTGGAGCCTGCCGGGGAAGCGGGCCCGCCAAAATTCGGTTGAGCACTGTAGCTATTCAGGACTGGTGTGCAGAGAATAGAGCTGGGTATGAGGCTGGAAGCCAGGCATGCACCGGTCACCACAAGCCAGACACTCGGGAGGAACAGCTGAGGCCCGACTTCTAACACTCAACCAAGGCCATGCGAAGACATCAGCAGGGACTCAAGAATACTCAGCCCAGGCTACTACTAAGAAGCTCGGAGCTCCAAAAAGAGATAGAATAAAAAAAACAACCATTCAACACAGTACGGCAACCAACCGGGGCGCTTCACTGCCCACCAAATTATCACAATAGGAATAGAGAGATATATGGCAGAGAGAGAGAGAGTTGGTTTTTTTTTTTTTTT
>SJYC01064312.1:0-19274 GCA_006408675.1 Madoqua kirkii | reverse complement strand
TGGTGAACGCCAATGATGCTACAGACACCCGCACACTCACCTCCTGCAGTAGAAGGAAAGGGGGGATTTAAACTTTTTTTTCCTTTTGTTTAAAAAAAAAAGACAAAGAAGTGTGAATTCAGAGCATACTGACTGAACCAAATTATCACGAAAGCGTATCTGACCGAAAAGCCTGCGTTCTGCTGGTTATCTTCAGATAGACTCCAGACTACCAGAAAGAAGAACAAGGACTGGACCTTTGCTGCAAGGAGACGAGACTTCACACCCACGTGTTCCTTGGGGAGTGGTGGTGGGGAGGGGGCAGGGTGAGGAGACGCTGCCCCAGGCCCCCGCCTTTACTTGGTCCATCATTCCCGCCCCAGCGAGGACCACAGCTTGCCAACCAGGTTAACTGTGCCTCTTCTTCATTTCCCTTTAGTAACTTAAATCTTTTATTTTCCATAATAGGAAAAAAAAAAACCACCACTTTTTTTATACTGTAAAAGTAATTTCTCATTGACTTTTGAAGTTCAAGGGAAATCGGGCTGGCCAGTTCTGGACTACAACTCATCCATCTCGAAGAACCAGACAATACAATACGGGTTCCACACACTTTCTTGAATCCCAGTGAGTACTCCTCACGACAGCCTTCTCCCTCCTGCCTATGCTCTGCATTTCCCTCTGCCCTGGGCCTACCTGCCTTCAGTGGCAGCAGATTAAACATCTGCAAATCTTCTCTCGACCGTGGCCTTGCCCTGGGCACCTGTGGCTGGAACTCTTCACTTCTGGGTGTGTGTTGGGGCGGGGGGCGGCGGGGGCTTGAAAAGAGCAAAACCTGGATTGATTGCTACCGACTAGTCGCCAAGATGGAAAAAGACTGACGATGCACCCCAGACAGGCTGGTGGGAAACTGAGATAGGATGCAAAGATGCAAAGGAGAATGAGCCAAGCAGGGCTGGGCTCCCAACTCAGCAGAGAAAAGGCAAGCTGCTTCCTGGGAAGGCCATCTGGGGCAGGAGGCTTCAAGGTCAGGCCCCTAGAAAGCTGTGCCAAGAAAGGAAGAAACTGCTGATGGAAAGCACAGGTTAAAGAAAAAAAAAATCCCAGAGGCTCAGAGGAAGGGAATGGCTGATTTGGGAGTGCACTGGCAGACAGAGGGGACAGGATTTTTGAATACAGGAGATTAAACTTGCAGATAACATTTGGCCCTTCTCACTCAAGGCAAGGATCAAGCTGAGATATTCAACAGACAGCATTATCTCAGGCTTACACACTTTCTTTTTCCAGGCCAGGGAAAGCAGAGAGAGCTCAGGCACTGACTCCAGGTTCACCCAGGCAGCTGACCCCACTCCTATACCAAGGGGCCAAGAGACTAGCCAGCTCTGTTTCAGGGTAATGGGTGGGAGGTGGAGCCACGGTGGAAGGTAAAGGCTTTCTGACCTCTTTCTCCTCTGGTTAGAAGAGGATCCAGGGTGGGCATGCCCATCTAGAAGCCAAGGAGGAGACAGAGAGCTCTGTCTCGGCTCCTCCCAGCAGGGTGAGGGCTACCCACAGACTAACCCAGCCAGCAGAAGGAGCCTGGCAGAGAGGAGGCTGCGTGCTCATGGAAGGAGGCTGTCTAGAAACACACCCTGCTGGAGGGTCAGAAGACAGGGGGGCTGGTGGTGTTTGGCCCACCCATTAGCCTCCCCATCCTGTGTGCCCAGGAGGCCTGCAGCTGGAGAGCTGGCCTGAAGGGAGTCTCCCAGTTGGCCCTACATCGCCCCTCCCTCTTCTATCCTCTTCCATCCAATGACACCAGAATCACTGTGGAGGAGGCACTGTGTTACAATGCAGCTCTAAAACCCTAAGTCTTGCACAGTTACACACTTGCCCTCTTCACGCTTGAGCTCCAGCTCTGTCACCCTGCAGACACCCTCTAGTCAGGGCTGAAAGATGGGGCCCTGGCTCCCTGCCTAGGATGCAGGTGGGCCAGGAGGCCCTGGTTCTGGGCTGGTCCTTTTTCTCTGGACAGTGGAACCTGCTCCCTCAAGGGCTGAGGGCATAGAGGAGCCGGGTCACTGGGCTCCGAGATCAATGATTCCCTCTTCTTTGTGCGCAGAGGGCCTGGGCTCCAGAAAGCAGGTTAACAAGCCAACCTATGTCTTGAACCCATGCATCTCTGGAGGGCACTACCCAGCTCAGCAGTTTGAGAAGGAAAGAGGAGGGGCACTCAGACACCAACATGCACTGTTTGATGGTGGGAAGGCAAGAGGGACACGGTGATCTTCTTCTTTGGGGATGTTCCCCCTGCACACTGGTTGGCAACACAGTAAAGGAGGACCCCCTCCCTCCAAGCTGTGACCTTGAGAGAAGCAGCAGGCAGGTGGGGGCAAGGGGAGCATGCCTCGAGCCCCTGGCCTGAGGGTGCTTTCCATGCCAGTTACCCTGAATCAGTTCTCAATGGGCTGTCTCCTTGCAGGTCACCTCCAGGCTCATTTTAAGGGGCAGAAATGCTCCCAAGGCCAGGGTCAGGTCTGGAAGAGGGAATGGGACGTCCCTCAAGGCTGCTCAGCTAGGGTGTGTGTGTCTGTGTGCGTGTGGAGGGAGGGAGGAAGAGGTCTCAGTAGGTACTGCTGAATAAATAGTGCTGAGATTTAAAAAGGACGTCCCCAAAGAGGACAATGTCTTGCAAACACCCTGGCATTTTTGCAGCAGCAGCTGTGAGCATTAAGCAGCCTTGGGCAGGCTCTGCACCAAGCAGCAGTTTGGGAACTCATGGTGGGGGAGCAAGGTCACTTCTCCACTGGCCGCTCTGGGCAGCGTCCACGGCAATGGTTTAATCCGGGGCAGGCACCTCTCCTCGCCCTGTGCCCCAGGCATTCTCTGGGCTTTCTGGGTCCAGGCAGCAGTATGCTCAGGGAGGCAGCTATGGTGCAGAGAAAGGGAGCGCTGGACTTGGAGTCAGAAGACTTGAGTGTGACCCCAGCCCTGACCTCCAGCTATGCGCCTGGGTAGGTGTCAGCCCCTCACCCACCAGAGCCCTCATCTATGACACGTGAGTCCTGCCCTACTCTGCCTGACCCTCAGTGGGCTGAGGCGAAAATGCAAAAGAGGAATGCCTGTAACTAATCATGTTTAGAACAAATACATCGGTTTTTGCAACAGTTGTGTATGCAGAGCCCAACAAGGCAGGTTACCAGACGCAGGTTTAGGAAAACCTGATATACGATAGCATAATTCACTGGCCAAACAAATCAGGAAGTGATTCACAAAAGGATCTGTTTCATCGACCCTGCATTCAATCACCTTGGACCCGATGAAAAGACTCTGGGGAACTGGGGGGATGGGCAGGAAAGCAAGGACACCACCTTTCATTGAGGCCAGCAAGAGGAAACGCATCTAAATTTCAGTTGGTGGCATTTTGCATCGGATAAAAGGAGGCACTTCCTGCCTATCAAGGGAATAAACCCGGATGGCTGGCCCAGGAAAGCCATCCCAGAGTCCTTCTCCAAGGTCTGTCCTGCAGGCTCAGATCCTTACCTGCAGGGGCAAGACCCAAAGCTCGGGAGCATCTGGGGGGTTTACGGCAAACCTTTCCTTCTGGTGGGTATGAGTCTGAATGTGGTTCTGCCCGACTGTGGTCAGAAGGAGGTGGGCTGAGAGTGGAATTTGTCACTGAGGGTGGGGAAGCTGTGGGAGAGGGCAGTGAGGATCAGGAGATCAGGAGAGCCACACTGCAGGTCTAGGAAAGGTTGGAAGCCCCGATACTTCTGTATGCTTCCAATGTGATGCCACTGGACCTAGGGCAGAAGGCCAGAGCCCAGGACTCGGAGGCAGGCATCCCTGAGAGGGCATCTCTGGCTCTAAGGCCTGAAGAGTGGATTATTACTGATCCAGAGAAAGGAACTGTTAACAGAACTGTTGCTGTATCTGAGACAAGCTAGGGCTCACCAAGTCCCAGGCTCAGACCTGGGTCCTGGTTTGGTGGCTCTCACTTTCCACCAAATAGCAGAGCCAGTCCTCAGGACAATTTCAGTCTCCCACTTGACGAACTGTCTGTGGCCGCCAGGATCCATCTCAGGAAGGGGCCTCAGGGGCCCCAGCACACTGCTGGGACAGTGTGTGCTGCTCAGGACAAGGCAGGCGCAGTGGCAGGCCCGCCTGTCCCAGCCCAACTCAGAGGGGAACCTGCTGCCCAGGAGACCTTCCTGCGGCGGTAGGCGGCGCGAGGGCAGGGAGACTGGGCTGCTGGGTGTCATGGGCCCACTCCCAGCCCCAAGCTCCTGAAGAACGCAGGACCTGGAGCATAAGCCCGTGTGGTAGTCTTCATGTTAATGGATCACACTAGATCGGTAGGGAGTTCTGTTTGTTTTAGAGGATTTAAAGAAAGCAACTGAGGATGTGGTGAGCAGAGGGGCTCTGTTGATGGGCTGATATCAGAGTCGCTGCACCTCTGACCACCACTCTTCTCTCTGCCGGGATGAAAAGTCCACAGCAGCAGAGACTGAGTCTCAGCAAGGGACCCTCTGGGAGCGGTGTGTGTGCAGAAGGTGGGGGCTCTCCAGGTTCTCAAGGGGCCCTGAGTTCTCCAGACCAAGAGCAACCTGCCCGATTCCCACTTACCCCGGGGGGCTCAGTGGATGCTGCGTTTCATAACGCCAGGTGGCTCTCAGAAGCTGAGACCTGACTCTGAACAGCCAGCCTCTCAGGAATGCCAGCTGGTCAGCTGAGGCTTCCCTGCAAACAGAGTTGGGGACCTTAATCTGCAGTCTCACCATGCCCTCTGCAAGTCGTGCCCACAGTAAATTAACGCTGGTGGTCAGCTGGGTAAGGTTGGCCTGAAAAATTAAACCTGCTTCTGATAACAGAAGGAGAAACACTCAGCTGTGAGCTACCCCAGCTCGTCTCCAGCGGAGCAAGGGGGAATCACACTCCAGCAGTCTGCCTGGCCACCGGGCCCCAGGGATCTCAGCTCAAACTTCCCTCCTGGAGCCTAGCCTGAAGGTGGGAGAGGAAGACAGAGAGGGCCAGCAATTACCTCTAACCTGGGAAAACCGTGACACAGTAAATGAAAATCAGATCGGTGCAGGGACCCAGATGCAGGGACAATCAATTTTATATATGACATTTCTTTTTCTTTTTAAGCTCTGCTGAAATTCAAGCTATTTCAGAAGGCAAGGGGAAGACCACTTTAATAAAACTAGGGGAGGATTGAGAGAGCTATGTGATGGTATTTCTTTCTTCCTGTCTCCCTATACAAACCAACATACTGCCGGGAAGGACAGAGTCAGCCTGCTGTCAGCATGTCTCGACACATCTGAGATGCCTGGCTCATTGCAAACACCGCAGGAGACACGTGGAGAGAGTCAGCTCGCTCCCTGGGCTCACAGGGAGTCAGTGTCACAAACACTCCCAACGTCAGTGATGCTGGTCTTCCAAGACTGCAGTTTCTGCTTGTTCTCTCAACATCTAGCCTGCTTCACACCACTGGTGGGGGTGGGGGTGGCGGTGGGGGGCAGATGTCTGCTGGTTACTGCTGGCGTATCTTAAGTAGGGAATGGATGGACAGTGCAACCTAAGACTCAGGACTCACAGTTTTGTAGAAAGGTCGCAGCTTCAGGTCAAATCACATTCCCAAAAGAGACAACTTCACTGCTGGCCAGCTCCCAACCCCTCACATCCTGAGTTCCTAGTGAACCTGGATACTCACACTATCACTCAGATCAATGCAAGGAGACAGCCCCCAGAACCCCATCTACGGAGGGCTTTATGGCCGGTACTTTATGTTGCTGGACAACCTCAATAGGGAACAGCTCATTCTCTTTCTGTCTTGACACTTTTTGAGGATCAGCCTTGACTTGGGTATGTCTCTTCCTTACAAAGGACCAGGCTGGGTTGGTTGGGGGGGAGGAGGTGTGGGGCTAGTGGCTGACCGCCATCTGATGAGGGGTAAATTCTGGGGAGGGAGTAGCACTGAGTGGGCCTGGGCCTGGGCTGTTTCCTTCACTGTGGCCAGATTCTTTACCATCTGAGAAGCACTCCAGGTGCACTGGTGGGTGTTTTAACACCATCTGGTTCTCGCTCCTAACAACTTGGAAGATGGGCTTTATTGCCCTGGGGTCGCAGACAAGGAAACTTGGGGCTGGGGCCATGCGGGGATGCGTCCAGGGTCTCACAGTGTCTCAGACTGACTCACTTGGACTTCGGGGCAACTCCCAGCTGCTTTTAGACTGAATCACACTGCCCAGTTGTCCTTCCTGGCACCGTGGTTTGTGAAGGTTTCTTCTGTTCATTTGGATCTTTCTTTGCTTTGCGGAGGTTGCAAAACCCAGGATGATGAATCAAACCTACAGTACTGAAGTGCCAGTTCCTGAGGGCATAGGCCCTGCTGCCTTTTCCAAACTGGGAGCTCCCTGGTGGTGGGGGTGTCTCCCCCATCAGACCGGGGGC
Organism: Madoqua kirkii; assembly: GCA_006408675.1. Lineage (NCBI taxonomy): Eukaryota > Metazoa > Chordata > Mammalia > Artiodactyla > Bovidae > Madoqua > Madoqua kirkii. The sequence goes on along the minus strand of SJYC01064312.1, from coordinate 12,863 downwards.
TCCCTGAGGTGGGCCATCTCTTTATGGCTCCTGCCACAGCAGATAGGGGATAGCCTCTCTCCTGAGGACCAGACCACCCTACTCTGGACTACATCTCAGAACAATACTGGGCACAAAGCTGGCATGCAGTATAGCTGGGGTCAGAGTGTATCAGAGAGAAAGGAAGTCCTTCCATGCACCCCAGACGGTGCAAGCAGAGGGTTGGTCTTAGTCCCCAAAGATCACTCCAGTCTAGTAAGGGCCGTCCTTCGGGGAGCCCTCAGGTGTGAGCACCTTCAGTGTTTACTGCTTGATTCCATGCATGGAAACTCACTGTTCGTGGTTCCAGAAACCTGGGCGTGGGGTGGGGAGGATGCCCAAGGGGCACCCCTTGAGGACCTGTACAAAAGGCTTTCCACTTGAGCTGGCCGTTTTTAACGACTGTAAAGGCACCGGAGTTTAATCCATTTTTGATGTAAGCGCTAATAGCTCTGTGTCCTTGAAGTTCAAAGTGGGCGCATATATGTCACTAATTAGCCAAGCACGGCGCCATTCAGCTCCCTCTCATGTTTCTAATTAGGTCTTTAATAACAAACAAACTCCGACCTTACCGAAAGGGCCCCATTCATCAGACAGTCAAGGAGGGTGGCTGCCTCCCTGTTTATGGTTGCTCCGGGCCGCTGGTTCTACGTGTACATGCTCTCAATCTCAGCTAGGACAGGCCTATTCTCGGGGGAGGCAGGAGAATCCATCTATGAGGACACAGACTCTTCCAGCCTGTCCAGGAGGGGTGGATCTCCTGGCCCTGCTGGGAGGGCCAGTGGTGGGCAGGAGAGGCCTGAGCTCCAAGGCTGCAGGCTCATGATCTCTGTCCTTAGAGGAGGCTGGGGTGAACCGTCTGTTTTGTGGCTCTGCTGATCTGTTTCTGAAGGTAGGGATTCTGATGATGAATCACAGACACTGTGTGAGGCTCTATAACTGGAAGAACCTTAAGGCATCTGAGTCCATGGTTACACACTGGACTTGCTGGGGAGATTTAAATACTGCTCAGGAAAGCACCCCCCTCCAATTCCCCTGAAGATTCTGATTTGATGGATCCACAGTGTGGCCTGAACACTAGGAATTTTAAAAACTCCCCAGGTGATTCTAACATGTAGCCAGATTTAAGAACCACTGTGTTCACCCCTGTTTCACAGCTCATCAATGGTAGCTATGAACAGGTCTACCTTTATTAATTAATATCCAAAGTGCCACATCCTAAAGGGTTAAATCAACCACACCCAAAGATGAAAATCTTGACTATAAGTTAAAAAAAAATAATACACAATCCTGGAAATATTTCTATCTCTCTCAATGCCTTTGTACATCCAAAAAAAAAAAAGGGGGGGCATGACGGATGTTTCAAATGATTCCCTACCAGTTGATGCATCACTTGGAAGCCCCTGGCTTTCTCTCCAGTCACTTCTCTCAGATCTCAAGGTATTATCACGGTCACCCTTTTTGTTCCCTATGATAAGGGATCCAGAGCTTTGGAAACAGCAGCAATACAGAGCTATAGAGTTGAGGGGTTGCCAAGAACCCAACAGTCTGAAATCCTCTGCCCCTAAATCAAGCAGCTTGTCATTGGCAGAAGCCAGATGCAAACCAAGTCTTCCCTGCTCCTCCTCCACTCTTTTTTTTTTTTTTAAGCCTCTTATCATCCTTATCTGATTAATCCACAAGGCAAGCTGTTCTCTAGGAAGGGAAGGGATATAAGGGAGATGCATGCCTCTGAGCTCTTTCTGTCTCCAAGGCCAGAGAGGGGAAGCCAGAAGCTGCGGAGTCAACCCTTGAACAACCACATAACCTTCCAGCAAGCCAGTCCCACGTCTTGTTTGTTTCTCTTTAAGCCAGGTGGGAGGGGACACACTGAACTCTCAGGGGCTACCTCAGTGGAAGGTTTAGACCCAGAAAAGTCAAACGACATGGCCAAGGATAGGTAGCAAAATTGGGTGAGAGGTTTCTTCCAACAGAGGTCCATGTTCTCTGGTTTTGCTGCTGTGCTTGTGGGTCTTTTCTCTGGAGGCTGGGTAGAAGTCACCAGACTCTTCTGTCTGGGTCAGTCCTGACTCGGGGCCCTCCTGGGTTCCGTGTGTTGGTAAGGCTGAGCATCTCCTCTTTCCCTCAAGACCGGGAAAGCCAACCCTCTGCAGGTTACAGTCAGAAATAACTTCCAGAAAGAGACGGGAGAGTGGGGCTCTGCAGCCTTGGCCTCCCACAGTGGGCTCTTCCACAGGCACACAGGTTTGCATTAATTGTTTACCACAGACCTGGACAGATCATTTTATTAATATTAATAAGTAACCAGGAACAAAAGGCCCCTTTATTTTTAGCTCTCTCTAATCGCGTAGTAATTACTTATCTACAAAACAAATGAGGCCCTGCTCGCTGTTGCCATGGTACTGAGGGTCCAGCCTCCCTGCAGGATGATTGGCCGAGAAGCCCGCTGATCCCGCCTCCGGCCCCGCCCCTCCCGGCCATTGGCTTAAGGCAAAGCCCCAGCAACTGGACAGCCAATCTCCTCCCAGCCTTAGGGCTGGGCTGGACTACCCAGCGACCTTCCAGGTGCAGTCTCTCCAGCTTGCAGGAAGGGATGTGGATTGATCCCTACGGAGAAGTCTGTCTTGCCCAGAGACGCCCAGCCCTGCTCCACGGCTTAATTTCCTACGGGCAGTGGCTAACTTCCTTCAGTTCTGTTTTAGCTAAAGTCTCCTTTCAAATACTTATCTTCAGGTTGGCTCATTCTTACGGGACCACGCCTCCTTTGGGCCTCCTTTGTGTATCTTTGGTCTGAAAAGATTTTGAGACCAGAAGCCAGATCGGAAATGTCAGCTAAAGTCAGACAACCATGATGTTAAGTTTGCAATGGCAGAGGCAGGTGCAAAAAGTACATGTAATGCCTCCTGAAAATGACTTCGGGTTCCCTCCTCCCCTAGGGATATGGAGAACTGATTTGATAGCCAACAGTGGGGATTTGTTTTTGTATGTTTCAAAGGCACAGTGTTTTGCAGGGATGGCAGACCTAGGCTCAAATCCTGTCTCTGCCACCTCACTGGTGCTAAGACACAGTTTTTAAACCTTAAAAATGGAAATGGGAATAACAGCACCCATTGCATAGGCCTATGAGAATTAAATGGGATAAGAGAGGTGGACTTAGCACAGTACATGACTAATTCATAATAAATGTGAAGTATTTTAACATATTACCTATATTTATTAAGATTGGCTGGGAAGTGTCTCTAGCATTCTACCAACCACTTGCAAGATATCCTTCCCTTAAGAGACCTCTTAGGTGGGTTTGAATTTTGAGATGACTCTCCTGTCCACGCCACAGAGCGGACTGCGTTGTGGCTCCACTCATCCTGATAGATCTAGAATGGCTCTCTCATCCAAAAGCCAATCACAGCTGTTGAAAAGCATAATTTGCCCATATCCCATGGTGCAGGATCCCAGGATGGGAAGAGGAGACCTTTTTATTTATTAATGAGCATCCAGGAACAAAGGGCCCCTTTGTTTTCTGCTTTCTCTAATTGCATAGTAATTACTCATCTACACTAAGAATGAGGCTGATTGCCTCCTTGGAGGGTTGACATGGTAAGAGAAGGCAGGCGCTACTCTGAGACAACATGCAAAACACCTTCTGAAGACTCAAAATTCTGCCTTTCATTAAGGAGGGCACCTCAGGGAAGGTTAACCAGGTGTGGCTTTCTGGCATTCTGAAGCAGATTTGAACAGAGGGAGCAAAGATGAGGACAGAGGGAAAGGGGCTGGCAGAAAGGACAGGGGCAGAGGCTGCCACAAGGACACAGAAAGAGAAACCAATAGTCCCACGCAGGGGATGAACAGGAACTTGTTGGCACAAACCAAGGAGAATCCCTGCAGGGTCTGCCTTGCTCTCCTCCCCTTCCTCTAGGCCACAAGGCACAGCCACAGGGGTCAGGTGTCAGGCTGCCGCTGCAAAGCTGATCTCCCTTTGTTGGTTCTGTCCTTAGTGAGCTCCACTGCCATGAAGAATATAAACTCCTCTCTCCCACCAATATGACTACAGAAATCTGGCTTTCAAGGTCTTCCTCTCCCAGACTCTAGCCTGAATCTACCTATACCCATACTTCCCATTAGGCAGCCTCCCACTGTCTCCCAGTCAGTATGACGTCTAGCTTGGAGTTAGTCAGCTAATGTAAGAGTGAAAGGCCCACAGCATCTCTAACTGGGCTCTCTATATGAACATTTATGGGGTTTTAAATTTCATGGTTAGTCACTTGCCCTTTCGCTTTCTATCTCGTCTCTCTAATCCATCCTGCTCTCAGGCTTGTCTAACATAGAAATCTGATGTCACTTCTTGGTTTCAGGGCTTGCTGAGGCTCCCAGTTGCCCAGGTGAATCTGGGCTCGTTAGCACTTTCCAGCCAGAGCCAAGGGTTTGCAGGACTTCAGAAACACTCTGCTATTCTGGTGGTTATGCATTAGCTGCTTTCCCCAGGCTCCCTGGGGAGCTCCTATTTGTCCTTTAAAAGTAGGGACACTCACTGCCTTGTAAAACTTTCCTTGCCTTTCCCCCAAAGCGAATCACTTCCTCCTCTGTGCGCCTTCTTTTCTGGGCTTAAGCATTGTATTATAAGCACACGTTAGTCTCCGGGCTAGGCTGGAAGAGTCTCTAGGACAGAGGCTGCGCTCTGTATTCATCTAGCAGCTTCCAGGGCTGCGAAGGGCATCCACTGCTTGTCTCTCCAGCATCATTCTCGTGTGCCCCCTTTTGTAGCACCCGGATTTTCCTATGGAAATCCATCCTTCTCGTGCTGTGTCAGAGCTCTTCAGAGGGTCAGATCCCACCCTCAGTGACTGGTTCATGTAACCCAGGGCTTAGCCAAACAGCACAAAGTTCTACTTTTGCTAGAAATCAGGACCATTTAACCCCCTCTTCTTCTAGACCAGGAGGGTACAATGAAGCAAATAACCGTGGCTACCATGTTGTTATCATAGGTAACCAACAAAAAGACAATATCGAAAGGAGAGGGAGAGCAAAACTAAGACAACTGCAGGAAAAGAGACTTGAACAGTCCACACAGGAAGCTCACTCTTTCACAGAGCTTCCAGGATGTCGGCCAATAAATCCTCTATAATATTTAACCGCTCTGAGCTGGGTTTTCTGAGACAGCTCAAAGTTCCTTGAATCAAGGCCCAGGATGATGTCTTCTGTCACATATAATAATAATTACTGCTGTTAAACACTTAATAAATATCTGCCGATTTAAATCCACAGCAGATGTGCCCAGGGTCTGGTTCTGAAATCTACATCTGAAAGGTTGGCCCACGAGGTCCTGACATGGAGCTGGCAGCCGAGGCTGTGGGGCTTTCCCAAGACGTTCCTGCAGGCACAGGGTGTTCAGGCGGCAGATGAGTCCTTCATGAACAAGCATGGTTCCTCCACAGGGCTGCTTAAAGGAGGCCAAAGACCTGGGTTCAAGGTCAGAGTTCACTACCCTTGACCAAAGCCTCGCTAAACAGGTAACCAGCTGTGTGACCTTGGATAAGTCACGGAACCATTCTGTAGCCCAGCTTTCTCATAAAAGCAAACGTGTAAAACTGAGCCAGAATCTTCCATTTTCTTGCCCACGTGTTGGGGTGGCTGTGGTACAGACATGTGCTCCAGGCTCTGCAGGAACACCGGGAACCATGGCAGGTGCTCCATAGATTCTTCTCACCAGCCTCTGGGTTCACCAACTTTCGGGGCTCCCACACCCTGCAGCGCCTCCATCACCCAGCCCAGAGTACCAGGAAGGGGCTCCTACGCCGCCGGTCCACTGGGCTCTACGTGCTGTTACAGAGTGCTCAGGGGCCTCATTCTTCCCACCCCTCCTCCCGCGCCAGCATAGGAAGGGGTCAACCAGCTCAGGGGGGGATAACCCCCTCTTCTTCTAGACCAGGAGGGTACAATGAAGCAAATAACCGTGGCTACCATGTTGTTATCATAGGTAACCAACAAAAAGACAATATCGAAAGGAGAGGGAGAGCAAAACTAAGACAACTGCAGGAAAAGAGACTTGAACAGTCCACACAGGAAGCTCACTCTTTCACAGAGCTTCCAGGATGTCGGCCAATAAATCCTCTATAATATTTAACCGCTCTGAGCTGGGTTTTCTGAGACAGCTCAAAGTTCCTTGAATCAAGGCCCAGGATGATGTCTTCTGTCACATATAATAATAATTACTGCTGTTAAACACTTAATAAATATCTGCCGATTTAAATCCACAGTAGATGTGCCCAGGGTCTGGTTCTGAAATCTACATCTGAAAGGTTGGCCCACGAGGTCCTGACATGGAGCTGGCAGCCGAGGCTGTGGGGCTTTCCCAAGACGTTCCTGCAGGCACAGGGTGTTCAGGCGGCAGATGAGTCCTTCATGAACAAGCATGGTTCCTCCACAGGGCTGCTTAAAGGAGGCCAAAGACCTGGGTTCAAGGTCAGAGTTCACTACCCTTGACCAAAGCCTCGCTAAACAGGTAACCAGCTGTGTGACCTTGGATAAGTCACGGAACCATTCTGTAGCCCAGCTTTCTCATAAAAGCAAACGTGTAAAACTGAGCCAGAATCTTCCATTTTCTTGCCCACGTGTTGGGGTGGCTGTGGTACAGACATGTGCTCCAGGCTCTGCAGGAACACCGGGAACCATGGCAGGTGCTCCATAGATTCTTCTCACCAGCCTCTGGGTTCACCAACTTTCGGGGCTCCCACACCCTGCAGCGCCTCCATCACCCAGCCCAGAGTACCAGGAAGGGGCTCCTACGCCGCCGGTCCACTGGGCTCTACGTGCTGTTACAGAGTGCTCAGGGGCCTCATTCTTCCCACCCCTCCTCCCGCGCCAGCATAGGAAGGGGTCAACCAGCTCAGGGGGGGAGGCACGGGTATGTCACCCGCTGAAAATAATTCCGCTAATTTAAAAGACCATTAATATGCTCCCACGCCATTCACTTTAGGATTAACTTATACTTAGATCTGGGCTTTGAGGCTAGTCACTAATTGCGCCAGAGTTGATTTATCAAGTGCATGGTATTTCTATTACAAAATTATTGATTAGAGCTGATGTATTTTATCCTCAACAGAGTTGGTCGGAAAGCCCTCGGAAAATGAATGAAGCTGGGGTTAGAGGTGGGCAGCTCTGCACATTATTATACATTCACTGGGGTTACTGAAATCCAACGCTGGACTCTTTCTGGGCAGAGTCCTGGCTCTCCCAGAAATGGAGACTGTTAATGACAAATTGAGAAACGAGGGCCTGGTGCCCAGAGCACAAGGCTGTGACTGGGAGACGTCTGTTCAGGGAAGGTCTTGCGAGTAAGTCTGGCTGGCTGCAGCAGTTGGTCCTAACGGGTCCCAGATTCTCTCCCCCTTTCCTAGGCACTGGCTCTGTTCCAGGGAAAGGAGGGTCATGGGACCCTCCCCACAGATGGGCCACCTTGAGGTCACAACCCCCAGAGGATGCTTGCTGCTAGGACAAGGCAGGCTGGGCAGGAAAGGAGAGAGGCCTGCATTGCAAACCCGCACACCCACCCGCCCCCTTCCTGGACATCGGATCCTGCTGAGCAGGCCCAGGAAAGCCATCTTCAAAAATAAAGGTCCATTTTCCTTTCTAAAAAGGAGCTGACAGTGCCAGAAACAATGCATCATGGGAAATAAGGGCTTTCTCGGGGGAGGGATCTAGATGCTCAGACCACTGAAGGCAAGAAGTGTCACGCGCCTTTACCTGCCCTGGTGCCTGCATAAAGCAAACCTTCAAAACAGGCTTGTGGAGAGCAAGAACAGGGAACTCTGAGGCTCAGGCCACATCTGGTGCACACAAAACCCGGATCCCGCCAGCAGCTGGAGGCCTGTGAGAACACCATCGGCCCCTAACGCATAGGAGACCACTGGGACGTGGAAGAATATTCCCAGATAAAATCAGGGCAGGCCTGGGACCTGTTCTCCTCCCCGAAGAGTTCATTCTACGGCTCAAGGTCAACTATTTATTCTGTCCCCAGGACTTGCATGTTACTCTCACTTACTTGACCTCCTAGAACGCAAACTCAGGATGTCCAGCTGCAGGGCAGCAAAGCCATTTTCCCAGCAGAGCCAGACCCAGGCTTTAGAGGGGGTGGGGGGTGACTTCTCTGCTCTCTCCTTCTTCTGTCCCCACCCGCTTCTCCTGCTCCCCATTCTGGGTCAGTCTGCAGTGTCGGCGGCCCCAAAGCCTTCCAGCTCCAGCCATTCCCCTCTGTCCTGGCCCACCTCTCTCCCCGTGAAGCCTGGGCCGGAAGGCTGGCACCTCCCAGATCTCCCCATGTCTCAGGCCCCCGGGGGTCCTCAATCTGGGCTACTGCTTCCATCAACTTACAAAGGTTAGGGTCATCTCCCAAAGCTTCTAGCGACCTCTGCCCTGCATTATGACTCATCACCACAAATGGAAGGGACACACTGTGCCTGGAGCTGGCTGGCTGCACACGCTCTGAGCCCAGGGCAGAGGCTGCAGGATGGGAAGTCTTCCTGGGGAGATGGAGGCAAACCACGGCCTCCTCTTGGGATGTTACTGGTTCCCTCCCTCCCCTCCTCATGAAGCTATGCCAATAACCTCCATACCAGGAATGTCACCTCTCTCACCCCACCTGCCCTGCACCCCTTCTTACTTTACCTTCACCAAGCAGAAGGACAAATGCCAGCCTTCACAGGACCAAAAGTACCCCCTCATCTGCAGACCGAGGATCTCAAGGTCCGAATCCCTTTCCATGCCATATTTCATTTCCCCTCTGGCCATGCAGACAGGGCTGCCACCTGAACCTGTATCCTTAAAGGTGAGCTGGAAAAGGACTCTAGTAAGAGTAGAGGGCTGGGAGAAGCCCGGCTGTTGACCTTTCGAAGGGAGGAAAGACCTGATCTATCCAAGAACCGTGAAGAAGACAAGAACAAGGAAGAACTGTAAAACTCCTTGCAACCCGGATTCTATCCTCGTTCGCTACAGTTGGACACTATCGAGAGAGGTCTCGGTTGGGAAGGTTACAGCTGAGGGTGGTGACCCGGTTCCAGACTGGGGGAGTGGGGAGTGTGAGGGGAGGTGGTGGTGGCGGATGGCGAGAACATGGATCCAAGCCCTTCGGCGACATTGAAAATATGGAGCCCCTTCTCTCCCTGGCCCCCACGCTATCTATCCTGCAGACAGTGGTGCTGTGCCGAGCCGTCCGAGGCCTGTAATATCAACTCAACAATGCATGTTCTACAGCTACGGCTACGGCTACCAGGACATCTACTACAGTGCATGCATTCCGTTCATCCCACAGAAACATACAGTCTAAGAACAGGCAGGGGGTGTGAAATGTTTTACTGGACAACAGGTGTTTTGGAGTCGTAACTAATAAAAAAAAAAAAATCGAAAACGAAAGTGTACAAAAAAAGACATTTCTCGAGAGTTGGATATGAGTTTGTTTCTGGAACTGTTTCATCTGAACAAGCAAAAACATGCAAACCAGCTGGTACTAACAGGAAGCTGGACACTGAGAGAGGATTAATAGGTGTGGACAAACCTTCCCGCTGAGCGTGCTCAGAAGAGTGTTTGAGAGGAGGTGTGCAGATCCTAGTGTAAGAGAGGCGGGAAAGTATGCCTCAGAGACACTCTCACCGCAGCCCCAACCAAGCAAGAGAAAAGACAACAGAAACGTGACTCTCACACTCACCACCACCATCAGGAGCTCATGTCACTAGCTGGGAACAAAGCTGGCAAGTGTAAAGCCTGTCTCTTATACACATCTAGCCGCTGCTGGGCCCGCCAGCCTCGGGGCCGGGGCGCAGGGCTCCCGAGGGGCGCAGGCGCCGAGCTGAGCGAATCCAAAGCTGCGCCCCACCCGCGGCCCTAGGCAGGCGCTGCCGCTCGGGAGGCCCCCTGCACGTCATCACCAGGAAGGGGAGAACCACACAAAACGGTGGGGCTAGACAAAAGCGAAAGTGAAAAGAGGGCCTTCCACAGTCAGCCTGCCCCTCACAGCCAAGCCTGGGCGCCCCTGGGGCGCAGAGGCCCCATGCCCCGCTTCTGGGAGCTCCCAGCCGGGTGCCGCGTGGGACCCGGCTCGGGGCAGCACTGCGCAGACTCCCTGAGCCCGATATTCCCTGCAAGCGAACTTGTGATGCCCTCCGACAGGCGCTTGCTCGGGGTGGGGGTGCGGGCCGAAGGGACATCCTGCTCGCCTGGGGAGGAGCTGGGATGAGAGCCGCAGGGCAGCAGGAGCACAGGAAGGGAGAAGCCTGCGGTCAGCCCTCCGTGAGCCCCCGCTGGCCCCGGGCGATGCACACAGTCTGTGCAGCCCTCACAAGTATGTCCAAACGCCAGGGGCCACGATGAGGGGTCAACAACGGGCCATCCTGCCAGACCTGGCGTCCAGACCATTTTCCAGAGGGAAAGGGCGGGGGCGGGGGACGAGGAGAGTCTTTACAGGTCAGACCTGCACTAGATGGAGAGACAGGCAGAGATCTTCCTTCCCCAGCTTTGTAACCCTGCTCCAGGTACAAAGGGTAAGTTTAGTGGGAGGGGGGCCCGGCTACCCTGTCCACACGTGGGCACGTGTCTTCCAGCCCAATAAGAGCTCTGACTTTGGTGGACACAGCCTGGTCATCGCCCTCGGGCACACCCGGGGGGCGGGCACTGACGGGTGTCCTGTAGCTTCCTGACTGAGCCTGCGGCTGGGGTCGGGCACCTCTCAGTTGAGGGTTTGCTCCTTGCACTAACTAACCCAGGCTGGTGCGGGCAGGGGGCCTGGGAGCACATTCCCGAACAGAATTCACTAACAGTGCGGTGAGGGTTTACTCCTTGCACTAATTAACCCAGGCTGGTGTGTGTGTGTGGGGGGGAGGGCACACCCGGGGGGCGGGCACTGACGGGTGTCCTGTAGCTTCCTGACTGAGCCTGCGGCTGGGGTCGGGCACCTCTCAGTTGAGGGTTTGCTCCTTGCACTAACTAACCCAGGCTGGTGCGGGCAGGGGGCCTGGGAGCACATTCCCGAACAGAATTCACTAACAGTGCGGTGAGGGTTTACTCCTTGCACTAATTAACCCAGGCTGGTGTGTGTGTGGGGGGGGGGTCTGGGAGCACACTCCTGAATAGAATTCACTAACAGTGGTGATGAGCATGGCTGACCTAGAATGGCCTGTGGGAGATGTGGCTCTCTATGGAAATGGCTACAAATAAAACAGCACTGATCCTGAAATAAAAATTAAAAAAAAAAAAAGGTGTGGTTGGAGATGGCGCTGACCTTTGGGGTTAGGAGTGAGCGGGGACAGGGTGGGACTCCCACCTGGCTCTCGGGGTCTGCCAGAGGGTGGGGGTGGCAGAGGGGGCAGAGGCCATGGGGAGACCACTTTCAGACTCACAGAGAACCCCATGCTGCCCTTTAAACTTGCCATGAAGTCAAGGAGAATGGGGGCAGGGAGAGAGGCAGGGTTAATTTTGGGTTAAAGTTTCGTTTCATAATCCAAGTCACAATAAGAAAGAAACTGAGCGGAGGGAACGCCAACCAACAGCACTCAGAAATCTCGAGTTTCCTTTTGTCGCCCCTCCTCCTGGGCACAGGCAGGGCAGAGGCTTGTTTATAATGGCACCAAAAAGTGCTCAACAAAAAGCCAAACGGAACCGGGGGGAGCCAGGAGGCAGCTGGGCAACCCGCTCCCAGGGCGGGGAACCAAGGGACCCTGGCCCATGGGCCAGGAGGGCTCTGGAGGCTGGCTGGGCAGCGGGAGGCCAAGGAAAGGTGCCTGGCGCCCCGGCCCAACTCTCTGGCTAACTGGCCCTCAGCAGCCCCGAGAATCCCCTGGCCCTTCCAAATAACCCCCAGTGGCCGGCTCAGGGGAGGGGATCCTTTGTAGCTCGAGGCAGTGCCAGTTTGCATGGAACGGATTTTTTTACTGACGTTTCCAAAGGGCCTCACTGTGCCAGTCTCTTACCAGCCAGGGTCTGGGTCTTTGCGGCCTTTGCCCTCTAGGCTTTTAATGCCCCGTGGTACCCTCACCAGCATCTCCCTCCGCCCCACCCTCCTCCGAGCCCTGTTACATAAAACTGAAATCCCTTGGGTTCTCCGGCTTCCTGGCCACAGGGCGTGAGAACAGAGCTATGAACCGTGGCTCCTGGGTCTAGGAGGTGCGGGGTCCTTTGGGGGGCTGGTGGGGGGTGCTGGAGGAGGCCGGGAGACCTCGTGGGGCCCAGTGCACAGTGGAAGCCCTGCCTGCTCAGGAAGGCAGAGGGTCTGGGGGAGAGGGGAGATGGCCCGGCTCTGGCCTGAGCCCACAGGGCCGTCGGGGAGAGGTTCCCACCTCTTTCCTCAGGAAAGATCCTGTCAGAGGTGGGATTTGGAGACCCAGTGACTTGGGCAGCCTCGTGGGAGGAGAAGCCCCAGTTCCCTTGCAGCCAGAGTGCCAGGAGTTCTGGGTCTGTGCTAAGAAGTGAGCCTGGGATGGTAGGGCACTTTGGCAAGAGCGGCTTCGCTCTCCGGGGCCAGGCTTGGCCCACGTCTGACCCTCAGGGACTCGGGCGGAGGGGTGGGGGTCTAGCCGGGTTGGCAAGCCCACCTGTGGAGTGCAGCAGGGGTTGAGGGGGGCAGGAACACGTGGATGGGCTCAGAGCCTCCCTTCACAACCTAGAGCTTCTCTGGCTGGGTCAGAGACGTGAGGTGGGGGGGCCCTGTGAACCAGCAAAAGCCAGGGAGGGAGATGCCCACGGGCGCCCTAAGACTGGCTGTGCGGCGAGGCGGGCATCCGAATCCACAAGAAGTGCACCTCTCCTTTCTGCGTGACGGAGTCCTCACAGCCGTGCGGCCTGCAGGCCCGCCACTGCCCCCCCCC